>JAANDG010000927.1:0-36102 GCA_036852015.1 Pelodera strongyloides | reverse complement strand
TAACACTGCAGGCTGTTCACTCTCCAAGTACCCCTGGCAATTGCATATATGCACCGGCGTCGGTCATTTATCAAAACTCATTCTCATTGATTTCTCTCCCTGAGTTCCATTTTATGTGTATTTTTATGGGCTGCATATTGTTTTATAAATCTGCTTGCATCTAATAAAAATCGAATAAAAAAGTTGATTTTGAAGTGACTGCCTTCCTTTAAAGAAAACGCATGATTTAAATAAACAAGGAATATGTATGTATGTTAAAGCGGAATAAAAGTCGGTTTTTGAAACGTGCGGTGGCCAACTGCATTCATACATACTTTACGCAAACGAACATAATTAGAATAAAAAATCGCGGGATATCGCGCAATAATTTGCATTCAATAGAGGAAACAGATTTCCGACACACGTTGCAACAACCGGCCGTTATATCGCTTTGAAGGCTCTAACACACGTAGCAAACTTTATGCGGAATTAGTTTGCTCGAAGCTTACATAAATAGGAAGGGGAAAACGAATGTTGCTACGTAAGTAAATGTTTTACTAGAATTAAATACTGAGTCACTAAACAAATCAGATAACTGAAATGTATATACATGAAAAGTGAGCAGTTGTAAAGAGGAAGAACAGGAAAATTAAACGATGGAAGAGAGAGAGAGAGGGAGAGAGAGAGAAGGGGAAAGAGGAGGAGAGAGGGGGAAAGGGGGGAGGCAGGGACAGTGACAGATAGATAGAGAGAGAAAGAGAGAGAGATAGAGAGAGAAAGAGAGAGAAGGGATATGGATAGAGGGATAGAGAAAGAGAGAAAGAGAGAATCACTTGTAAACGGTCAAACCCAACGGGGAAAATTAGTCCGAGAGGCTTTTTATTTCACCTCCGGGGAGGACAGCTGGGGTAACACGAGCTGAGGCAGGAGCATTTTTGCTTAATCTCTCTTTCTTAATCTCTCTTTCTCTCTCTCTCTCTTTGTCTTGTCTCTCTCTGTATATATATCTGCTCTCTCCTCTCCCTCTCCCTCTCTCACTCTCTCGCTCTCCGAGGGAGGGAGTTAAAACGAAACAAAATAGGGATTTATTTGCACTTAACATAGTTAGTTAAATTCAAAAGGAATGTTTCTGATAGTCACTATCACTATCAATATTATTGTCACTGAGTACTTTTGGGAAGGAACCAAAGCGACATATTGCCGACTTTTTAAAATACTACAAAACAGCTGATCAGTCTCGACGGTTTCTCAGTTATCCATAACTGCAGAATTAAAGCGATATAACAACAGGTTTTTGAACCGGTGCGCTCGTTTCTGTATTCACATGTATTGTATTCAAATGAATGGCGCGATTTTAGTCTAATTATACTTATTTGCATACAGCAGTTGGAAAAGTTGGGAGTCCAACATATTTTTCAAAAACCGGCCGTTGTGTCGCTTTAAATGTCTATAGCATTCGCAATAGAAAGGTATTGAGCTAAAAACTTGCAGTCTCACCCGATAAGTGCCAGATAGCTTTTCAAAAACATTGATTATTTGTTTATTTACAAAAAAAAGTGTTTTTACTACTTCCGCCAGCGTACTCATGATAAGATAAGCTTTTCGCCCCTAAAAAAGACAATTATTCCGACCCTTGAAAATTATTAATAATATCCATATGGAAAATTCGCCGTTGCCGCGGTGTTTTAACTTTTTGGAGGGTGCGCCGATTGTGCTCCTGTCTTTGCGCGCGATCGAAGAGTTACCACCGGCACCGGTGGGCGCCGCAGTGAACTTTCTTTAGCGGTCTCTTTTACGGGACGTTGTATAGAAACCTCCATTATAAGTGTGAGCAAAACACACAAACGAACAGTAAAACTACAGTAATAAAGAGCAAGGACATAGTGGACACAGTGGTGGACACAACTGCTGACACAACAAGGGGAAGAGCACCAGCGACTTTGGTGAGCCTTGAAATTAGTACTTGTAGTTGAAACTGAACTTGGATAGAATAAGAAACAATGAAGTTATGTTATTTTACGTAAAAAATCGTTCTAAAAAATGGATTCCCCCAGGGATTGTGTGCAAAAATGGACAGCTGAATACATTGAAGTGAAATTCACAATTTTATAAACCAAAATAAAATTGACTCACTTGATGAGAAGAGAGCAAATAAAGAGAGAGAGAGAGAGAGACGGTGAGAGAGAGAGACAGAGAGACAGAGAGAGAGAGAGAGAACACATGGAAGGAGAGGAAGAGGAGAGAGATAAGTATAGATGAGTTGTAAAAGGAAAGATAAAAGAGTTGACAAGTGAATGACCAAGACGAATGGACTGGCCGGCGACATGCATTTCAAATGAGAGGATCGACATGAAAAGTCCAAAAGGAACGTCCCCTCTCTCTATCTCTCTTTCTCTCTCTCTTTCTCTCTCTCTCTCTCTTCTCTTTCTCTCTCTCTCTTTCTCTCTCTTTCTCTCTTTCTCTCTCTCTGTCTCCCTCTCTCTGTCTATATTTTTTTCCATCCCCTTCTCTCAGTCATCTCATCCTTCTTCTGTTCCCTCTCTCGGTATCTTTCTCTCTTTTTTTTCTCTCTACTCTTCATCCTTTCATTTGCAGAAACAGAATAATTAAACATCATAAAAGGGACGAAATGCCAAATAACGAACAGGTACAATAATAAGAATTGGCAAATAAGAAGATTATGTGGAATATGTACATCATAGTGAGCATGACACCCTCTCTGTATACCCTGACAGACATACCATAGGTAGATGTAGACATACCCTAGGTACCCTTGGTTCTTGGCTGGAACAGATGCCATATATGAAACAGAAAAATTTGCTACTATTGAAATACCGGCCGGTTTTTGAAACACATCGAGTTTACTAGCATTTTTGTGCAGTTTATGCAAATGAACATAAATTAGAATAACAATCGAGCTAAATTTGAGCAACTTTGCATAAATGCGTAAGAATTCAGTTGTCCATGATGCGTTTCAAAAACCGGCGGGTAGTTCGCTTTAACAACAACGAAGTATCAAGAACGCGTTATGTCTATGCACTATGCACAATAGCTTATCTGAAGCGTGGTCATCAAAACTATTCTTTTTACGCATTCCACGAATTCTAGTTGTTAAAGTATAACAACGTCGTAAAAGCGTGATGCTAAAGGGCGTACAGGAAATGGGAGAGAGAGAGGGAGAGAGAGAGAGAGAGAGAGAGAGAGTACCAAAAGTGATGACGAAAAGAGATAAAGATTTTTTACGAGAGATTCAAGCGCTTCATTCGTAATGGTTGTGTTGTGTGCAAGTGTCCAATGCGTGTGGCAATGGCCCTTGCTTTAGACTAGGGACATTCTAGGGACAAACGGAAAGGCCGCGTAGGGCCATCCCCTTAGTACGAGCAATGAGATGATGAATGGTCCCGCTTGACCACATAACACAATGTTATTCGTGACTTTAAAGCGGTGTGGCACGTGGTTTGGAAATACATTCTACCCTCAGCGGACAGTCCGATTCTTAGTATGAGCAATGAGATGATGAATGGCCGCGCTTAACCACATATGTGTCTTTAAAGCGGTATGCACACGGTTTGTGAAACGTATACTGGACAACAGAGCCCCTATGTATTATACGCGTGGCATAATGTGCCGGAAAAACGACAGCAGTATAAGAGAAGCTCAACGCGTGGTAGAAAGGTAGTAAAACTCGATAAATTGTTTATGCTGTAATAAAAATTCAGCTTAAATCATACATCTAATGACAAAACTAGGAAATCGATAAAACGCCAACTATTGATTGGTTGAATCCATTAAAGCGAAATGCCGGCCGTTTTTTGAAATGCATCTCAAGTACTTGCATTCCTGTGCATTTACGCAACGTGGGGTCAAGTTTTTATTCTAATTTTTGCTCATTTGCATATGCTGCATAAGAAAGAAGGTGTAAGCAATGCGTTTCAAAAACTGGCCGGTATTTCGCTTTAACTGTTCTCTGTGATAAATGTTTATTATCTCTAAAAGAAAGACAAATGATCTCAGAGGAAATGTTACAACACGATGGCAAAGCGGAGGTTTTTTATGATTATGTTCTATGTAACATTTGGTGCAAAGACATTCCTGAGGGTTGGAACTTGGAACTCTAATTTTCAGCAATTACATGTAATTATTCTAATTATATTTATGTTATAAGTATTAAGAGAATTACATACGTATATGAAAGTGAAGAGAGAGGGAGAGAGAGAGAGGGAGAGAGCTAGAGAGAGAGAGAGGGGGAGAGAGAGAGGTTTTATTTCACATTTCAAAGGTGTTGGCACAACAAAATTAAGGTCTTTCTGAGATTTACATCTAAAAACATCGTTTGCGGAGAATATAAACTGATGCGTAAGTTAATAACTTTCCACTAAATTTATCTACAAGTAAATTAACTAGAGTGGGCGCTAATAAAAAAAAAGGAAAATGAAATTTTATCCAAAAACCAAGCGTTTTTTGCAGCCCCATATCCCGTTTTGGGACATTTCCATGATTACTTTCTATGCAAAAAAAAGGGAAAATGGGAGGTTGAATAATTAAATATGAAAAGTAATTATTTTAGTTTGTTTGGACAAAGTACACTGAGGGTTCGAGCCTTTCAAGCTAATATTAAAAACATCTATAAAAAAAAAGAATTTCGACGTGTTAAAGTTAAATAGAATTAAGAGAATGAGTAAAAAAGTTTGCGGAAGAAATAAGAAGTACTACGATTAAAGAGCGCTTTTATATGAATGGCGGTGTAGGTCTATTGCAAGTGAAAGTTGGCGCGCAAGCGGCGTGGGATCGGCACACAAAATTCCACGCCAAACCTATGCCGCGTGCGCCATACGCGCCACCAAGTTGGAGTGTAGTATTGTGCGCCGCTGGTGCGCCGCTTGCACGTTGACTTTACCATGCAGCCCATGCTACTTCTGAACACGAACAGATAATCTTATGATTATAAGATAAGCTGCCAACCGATACTATAGTTCGGCTTCTAAGCGAGTCCCTCTTTTTATTCATAAAAAGAAGTTATACTCTCATCAACAGCCGAAAATTTTGTTGTTATTATCCATGTTTAGAAAGAGAGAGAGAGAGAGAGAGAGAGAGAGAGAGAGAGAGAGGGAAAGAGAGAGAAATGGAGAGAGAGAGAGTACGCTAAAATAGGCGTGTTTTCATTAGTGAAAAAAGCCTCATCGTTGGAGCGGAACGAAGGAATAACTACGCGAAGAGAACAACAAAAAATAATAACAAAAAGTGGGCAGAGTTACATTTAGCTCATACGCAAAGAGAACTATATTTTGTGTTGAAGTATCGGAAAGGCACAGAGATTTGCATATTGAATAAAGTTGTATAGCATACGCCTCACATATATGACATACTATATCGCGTTAACTTAGGAGTTACGTAGAGCAATATCAGCTACCTACTTATGAACAACTTTACTGAGTTTCGCATTGATCATCAAAACATGTTGGAAATTCTGTACGGCTAAGTCTACGAGAAGGAACACGACTAATGCAATGGCACTTCATCATTTAACCTGGGGTTTAAAGCGAAATACCGGCCGATTTTTGAAACACATCGAGTACACCAGTATTCTTATGCAACTTAGGCAAATGACCATAACTTATAATAAAAATCGAGCTGAAATCGAGTAACTTAGCATAGGTACGTAAGAATTCAGTTGTCCACGATACGATTCAAAAATGAGGTATATCTTGTACGTGTGGCGGATCAGCAGAACTCAAGCCACCGAAAGGTAATGCAAATTTATTGTTAGAAGAAGAAGATGCTTGAAGCTTTTTGAAACCTATGATGGAGAACTGCATTTCCATATGTTTGTATGCAAACGAAGCAAATTAGAATAAAAAATCGAGTTCACTCCGAGCTCGCTTATCATAAGTACACAGGAATGCAACTGTACGTCATAGTTTCCCTCAAACGATCAAGAAGCATATATCTTCCCCGGGTAACAAGGAGAGGGAGGCATATATCTTCCCCAGGTAACAAGGAGAGGGAGCTTTGAAACTAAGCACCCAAAAGATTATATAAGAACAAAAGTGTGAATGTTCCTAGCTGACTTTTTAGTGTGGTTCCTTAGGCACTCGGTGAGCAACTGTCACTCCCCATGGTGTAAGGTTGAGAGGGTTGGAGAGAGCACTCGGAAATTAGATAAATTAGGTAAATTAGAGAAACCGGAGAGAGTGTATGAAGCAAGGAGGCACCAGACAGGCACAACTCATATAGAAATATGCCTTTTAGAATGTGAAGAGCGATGTGTCAGAGTGAATCAAATTAGACGTCAGAGAACGGGATGTGGGTGAAGGGTTTTTTTGGAAGTGTTGCAAGTTAGAATATCGACGTTGTGAAGTTGTGAAGTTGAAGTAAGTTGTGACGTAAAGTTATGATATCCTAGGGTTACGTAAATTTAATACTTCAAAATATATTAAAGATATACGACATTGACATAAGTGTTGAGTTGTAATGTAGTGATATCCTAGGGTTACGTAAAACATAGAAAGTTATTGAATATTGATATAAGGGTAAAGTTGTGACGTAAAGTTATGATATCATAGGGTTAGGTTAATTGAATACGTCAAAATAGATTGAAATTTATACGACATTGACATAAGGTTTAAGTGGTAACGTAAAACTTCAATAGCGTTGATAGTCCCCGAGTTAGTTGGAATATAAAAATTTCTCTTCCTTGAATGTGCCTATCTGTCTAGTACTGTGATGTAATTGGATAATTACATTATACGGTGATTAAGCCATTAGGCAGCACTAGTGTTCTAGGTAGGGGGGGGGGAGGGCAAATACATTTACACATGCGAATTCAGTGCAACTTCTTTTTCAGTTTTATTCTGTGAAATAATATTGACATTGTTTAAAGCGGGATAACATCCAGTTTTTTAAACTTATGATGCACAACTGCCTCCGCGTTTTTATGCTTATTGAGCGCGAATTGGGCTAGATATCTTATTATACTCATACTGATTTGCATCTGATATATAGGTGTGAAAGTACCATTTTGACGCGTTCCACTTGCTTTAATATCAGGGAACTCCCCCCCCCCCTAGGCACGCGAGCACCCTGAATCTAGCTCCCTGGGCCTGGGAGAGCTCCCTGCGTGTTGGTGAATACGGCCTCAGCATCTTTAATTTTAGGGAGTATTTTGTTAGTTTTCATTGCGAATTTTTAATTAGATATAGAATCAATTCAACAGAGGTTATTATCTTTTATGTGATTCACTTTTGTGAATAAACTATGCGATTCTTGTCGTTGTATTGGTTACAAGCACGATTTTACGTTGCAACACTTAGGCTAGGTTAGTTCTGCTCTCCGGTGTTGGGTTATAAGTTAAAAATCTCGTAAATAGTAGGAAACACCCTCTATTTTGCATCAGAAGTTTTCAACTGCTATAGTTTTTGTAAAAAGTCCCCTTCTCAACTTTAGAAAATCCAGAGTACAAGAACACACTGATGCGATTTCTCATAGGAGAAAAAAAAGTTTTGTGCATTTTTGCGGTTTTAGTGCCGCACACGGTTCTTGAGCGGTAGCCGAACCTTTTTACCAGGTTGTGCGAAGCTTGTATTGAAGAAATACCGGGAAAGTTAGATTCCTCTTCAGTACAGTAACTCACATAAATAAATTATTATTATTATACGTGTTACGGTATAGATACAACATGCACGATCACAAAACACAGCACGACCATAATCAACCAGAGTACACACAACACGTTGAGCCACCCTCTCCTCTGTAAACCTTTATTCTTTGAGGAGGAGAAGTGACTGGAAGCCAGACCGTCAGACGTTCTCGAACAAGTAAGTTCAATTCCATTAGTTCACAGGCTTGGGCTTGGACAAGGTAGGAAATACAACAACACCATCATAATCAACAAGAGTGCACACGTTGAGCCAGCCCCTCCTCTGTAAACCTTCATTCTTTGAGGAGGAGAAGTGACTGGAAGCCAGACCGTCAGACGTTCTCGAACAAGTAAGTTCAATTCCATTAGTTCACAGGCTTGGGCTTGGACAAGGTAGGAAATACAACAACACCATCATAATCAACAAGAGTACACACGTTGAGCCAGCCCCTCCTCTGTAAACCTTCATTTTTGAGGAGGAGAAGTGACTGGAAGCCAGACCGTCAGACGTTCTCGAACAAGTAAGTTCAATTCCATTAGTTCACAGGCTTGGGCTTGGACAAGGTAGGAAATACAACAACACCATCATAATCAACAAGATACACAACGTTTAGCGGTGAGCACCCCCTCCTCTGTAAACCTTCATTCTTTGAGGAGGAGAAGTGACTGGAAGCCAGACCGTCAGACGTTCTCGAACAAGTAAGTTCAATTCCATTAGTTCACAGGCTTGGGCTTGGACAAGGTAGGAAATACAACAACACCATCATAATCAACAAGAGTACACATGTTGAGCCAGCCCCTCCTCTGTAAACCTTCATTCTTTGAGGAGGAGTGAAGTGACCAAAACGGACTTTGGAGTCAAACGTACTCGAACAAGTAAGCCAAGCTCAAGTCGGAAAGTTCGATTCCCATTGGCAAGGAGGCACCAGACAGGCACAACTCATATAGAAATATGCGTTTTAGAATGTGAAGAGCGATGTGTCAGAGTGAATCAAATTAGACGTCAGAGAACGGGATGTGGGTGAAGGGTTTTTTGGAAGTGTTGCAAGTTAGAATATCGACGTTGTGAAGTTGTGAAGTTGAAGTAAGTTGTGACGTAAAGTTATGATATCCTAGGGTTACGTAAATTTAATACTTCAAAATATATTAAAGATATACGACATTGACATAAGTGTTGAGTTGTAATGTAGTGATATCATAGGGTTACGTAAAAACCATAGAGAGTTATTGAATATTGACATAAGGGTAACGTTGGGACGTAAAGCTACGATACCCTAGGGTTACGTAAAAAAACATTAGAAAGTTATTGACTGTTGACCTAAGGGTATGATGTACATCTATGATTTCCTAGTGTAAAAAAACATAGAAGTTATTGAATATTGACAAAGGGTAAATATGTGACACAAGCTAATGATATCCTAGGGTTACGTAAACATAAAGGTATTGAGTATTCAGGGGTCGAAACGGGGTACCTTGATTAATATTCAAAGTCATTTCTTATTAATTTCTCTTCTTACTATTTTGTATGTCTATTTCACATTCTACTTTTACATTTTCAAATACTATTTCCATTTTCGTATTATTCTTATCTTGACACTTTACTTTTTGTCTTTTACTCGTTTTCTATTTTATTGATAAAAGGTAAAGTTGTGACGTGAAGTTTGGTAAATTGAACATGAAAAATACGTTGAAAGTTGTAGAACCTTGAGTAAATCTTTAGCCTTTAGCAGCGTTGATAGTCCCCGAGTTAGTTGAGGAAAATAAAAATTTCTCTTCCTTGAATGTGTCTATCTGTCTAGTACTGTGATGCAATTGGATAATTAAGTAATACGGTAATTAAGCCATTAGGCGATTAGGCAGCACTAGTGTTCGAGGTAGGGAGGGGGGGGGGGGGGGGGTAAGGGCAAGCACATTTACGCATTCGTATTCAGTGCAACTTCTGATTTCAGTCTTATTCTGTGAAAAAATGTTGACATTGTTTAAAGCGGATAACATCTAGATTTTTAAATATATGATGCACAACTGTCTCCGCGTTTTTATGCAGCATCATTTTGACGCGTTCCACTTGCTGTATTATTTACTATGGACATTTTATTTTCTAGCATACTGACATATTTAATATGTATGCAATGTGTATTTACATTTTGAAGCGAAATAACTGCCGATTTTTCAACGCATGTTGGACACTGCATTCACATATATTGTGTGCAACTGAATATAATTAAAATACAAACTCGTGCAGTACGCGTATTCAGTTGCGCGCGCTATCTTTGAACTCAGAGATCAATATACGTTTCAAAAACCGGTTGTTATACCGCTTTGAATAAAGTATCTTTCTTCAGGATGAATGCAAATTTCTTTGTTTTACTGTTTGCGTATTTTGTTCATCGTTCTCCGATAGCTGCCACATTGGTTGAAATTCCGATGGATGTAGGTACGAACTTTTTTTATTTTTAACAGTTTATTATGTTCCATTTTGTGCTGAAAATGCACAGAAGGGCACACTAATTGAATATAATACAACCACAGAAGTGCGGTTCAAAACCACATGCCATACCGCTTTAAATATTCAATTAAGCGGTTCCACTTGATCAAGACGTATCTACAATCTCTCGTGTGTTGGAAGCTTTGTCTACTGGAAGTATCACAAGAAAGTTCAACTCAGCTAATGTGAGGAACTTGACAAAAGAAGGTTTGAGACTTGTATGTAATTATAACGACTGATAATTAGAGCAATTAGTTTATAATTAACCCTCCTCGCGCAAAACCTATGTAATCAACACTAAAGCTCATTACATTCGTGTTCACATAAGTTGACATAAGAGAGAGTTTATGTACTCGATTAAATACAGTAATTTTCTCCAAATTTTGTATTGGTTTGATAGCATTTTATTTCTCTCGCTTATTTTTCTCTCTCTCTCACTCTACTCCCTTTCGACACCCACTTTACTTCAAAGTCATGAAGCACCAATTCGAGCACCAATCTTCTACCATTCAGTTTGTCGAGTAATTGACTCGGGAGCGCGTGCAATTATCCTTCCGCACGCGGAAATTATCGATCAAATCGTCGGTGATTATGTGATAAAGCTGGGAGTGCCGGTTATACGGTACGTGGAATTGATACTTTACCAAAAATCTACTCGAGTTGTGTGTTGCATGTTACTGTTTAGAAACACTGAGGTATGCGAACAAACAGATAGAGCAAAGTTTCAGCAGACTCTTGAAGTAAACTGGTACCTTGCCTTGAAGTTGCTTGAAGTAACTCGTTCGCACCTTGAAGTCTTTCAATAAGATTAAAGCGAAATACCTGCCGGTTTTTGAAACGCATCGAGTACACCAGCTTTCGTATGCAGCTTATGCAAATGAACATAAATTAGAATAAAAAATCGAGCTGAATTCGAGTAAATTAGCATAAATACGTAAGAATTCAGTTGTCCACGATACGTTTCAAAAACCGGCCGGTATTTCGCTTTAAAATATTCAATTCAGAATGGAGCCGCGCCCTCTACTATCCGAAGAGCGTTCTCTAAATGCGTATCCGGAGCGTAGAGTTGTTGGTGAAGCGCTCTCAGCTGCGGTAAAATCCGAAGGCTGGAAGAAGGTTGCGCTGATCTACAAGACACCCAGTGGTATGTATAGTTTCATCTCCCTTTCTTATGGTGACCGGCTGATGACTTTGCTCTAGAAAAAATGGTCACCACAAGGTCACCAAATGGTCAGCAATTCTTGTATTTTGACCCACGAAATCCGAATGATCACCCCTTCCCCATCCCCACCAACCCCGGTCCCAGTGGCCGTATGCACGAACGCGCCGGGAGGCTCCCAGCCTCCCAGTGAGAGGTGAGAGAAAGAGAGAGATCACACGAATCGGAGACACGCAGAACCAAATTCTCGCACCCAGGGATGTTCCCGTTGTTCGTGCATACGGCCACAGGTTTGCTACATGATCGATCGATATGTCGTCATACGAACCACGGTCCCTGATTCCCGCGGTCCACCAACCAGGGTCCCAGGTTTCGATCGATATGTCGTCATACGGATCGATAAATAAATAAACGCATACCATTCAGACCTTCAAGAAATGATTGGTTTCATCTCGTCTGGCCATACTTCGCCCATATTTTCTGTGCAATTGGACTCACTACCGGAGAATTCCAACGATTTCCGACCACTTTTAAAGAACATCAGGAATATTATAGCAGTCGACCGAATCATCCTTCACACTTATGATATTGAGGTAAGGTTCGGAGCCTTTACAATAACTGCAGGACAATTGCGGTCTCAAAAGTTGTGTGCACATGAATATAATATTTCGAGCAGTACCACGCAGTGCATACACTACATGGGAATACAGCGTGTTCCATACGTTTCACATCCGACTGACCGACTGCTATAACGCTTTAAATTAAAGGCGCAGTTTGCATAACTGAAAATCCAATATAGATAATTAGCGGGCGGATTTTTGCAAACCATTGGTGCTCGAAGTTCGAAGTTTGAAATTTAGAATAGGTCAATTCGTAACAAAATGTAAAACACATGCCCTTATAAGACCTAATTAGACAAATGAGTTTTAGGCATATTCTCACTTTCTTCGTCAGGCCGCCGAACTGCAAATGTGTTCTGGCATTCACACGTTTATGTTTACTCATCCAGTGAGTGTTTAAAAATGATATTTTCAATACCCGATTGGCATTTACAGTAACCAATTAAAGTAAGGTAACTGTAATTATCACTACCAAGGCTAATTAACTTGCATATAAGCTAATTAAATTTCTTCCAGGATGTGCTTACCCTACCGTTGGTAGAAGAGGAATCGCTAGCAAAGTGTAACATTACCGCATTTTCTCTAATTGACGTGACGGCACTAACCATTGAAAAAGCTAGGAAACTTTTGGGCAGGGCAGGTCTGACACTACCACACCGGTACCTGACGGTGAGTTGGTTTATGCGCGCCGGTAGGGCTTGTACCGCTGGGAGCTCGTTTGCTATGCGGCACCAGTTGATCAAGGTATTATCAGAGTACATGTAGAGTACTATTGAATTCTTTCATCGTCTCTTATGGCGTTGCTCTCTTTCTAAGAGTCTATAAAAATTTCTAAACATATTGATCATTTGGTTTGCGGCACTATAGTCCGTTTAATTACAATTAGATATTTGATATTTGACAAAATCAGAGCTTCTTGCGAAGCGTATGGTATCGTGCGGTAGCGGAGGGATAGTTCGGAAGCGGTTCAGGCGGTATCTTAGCGTAAGACAGTATTAACGTTTCCCCCTCCATGCCTCCATCTACATATACAAACAAAGTATCAATATATTGATAGCAGCATCGATCGACACAAGTTGCTTATTGAAAAAGGGGGCGTGGTGTAATCAAGTGGGCGGGGTTACTGTTTAATTTATTTCCATTCATTGACTATTCCGGCTAATGCCTTTCCAGTTCTACTCGGCCGTCTGGCTCGACATGGCGCGAATTCTTGGCTGGGCCGAGAGTTTGGTGGCTCCGCAAAGCGCGCCGCGCTGCGACGATCTATGGACAGAGGGCAGGGCGGTTAGAGAAGCAATTGTTAGGGTAAGTAGAGAATGGCGGCAATTTGAAAATTACAATTATCTTGTATTTGCGGCCATGTTCCTACGCGGAGGTTCGGAATAACCTTCGGATGTGATGTATGACATGAATGCCCATAAGGTAGGAGAGAGAGTACGAAAGGTGAGAGAGAGATAGAGATAGATAGAGAGACAGATAGACAGAGAGAGAGAGAGAGAGAGAGAAAGATAAGAGAGAGAGAGAGAGAGAGAGAGAGAGAGGGAGAAAGAGTATTTTCAAAAAGGCTTCTCACCATCAGACCATTTCTTCAGAACGAATCACATTCTGGAATAACCGGTCACATTCACTTGAAAGACAATGGTCGAAGATTTAACGTCACCTTTTTCTTCTACAGAAAGTCGAATCAGGATTGGAAAGTGAGTTGTTTTAACTTCATCAAGTAACATATTTACTTCATCCACTTATCTTTGCTTCGAGATATGGGCATTTTCCGTCTCACCCGATCAGGTATCGTAAGTATCCACGCATCCACTAGATCCACGTATCGTAAGTAATCCAGTAATCAGTATGCAATTAATTATTTCGTTACTCTAATAGGAAGTACGGTCTAGTGATACGGATATATGCATATGAATGGCGCACTCGAAAAAAAGGGAAGTTTTTCGTTGTATCTCTGAATTCTAGTAGTATTTACAGAAGTACGGTTCCTGGAACAGTGAAAAACAAAGGTTGATTCGAACTGAGGAATCATCTCCGACTACGGTATCAAAACACATTCTGGAAGGAAAGAGACTCAAAGTTACCGTATACTTGGTAGGTATTTGGGAGCTTCAAATTTACTTCAGCCTAAAAATACAGGAAAAACCGTCGTTGACCTGTCACCAAGTGGTTTTTACCGAAAAAATCTATCTGGTTACTGGTTCGTGACTGGTTCGTAACCAGTTGATGACGGTTTTCGATGAAACTTGGTCACCACATGGTCACGAAGAGGTCACCAAATAGGCTGACCAACGTACACCAAATTGGTTCACCCATTTCCTATGTAATTGGAACTTGAAAACACTGGTAAATGTGAATCGGCTTGCTACATCGTTAGGCTTATTGGAGCTGTCCTTATCTACAGTGCCGCCTGAACTGAACCGCTACGGGCTACCGTATTATACCTTCGCTACCGTACACTACCGTACGCTTCCTTTGCGTTACCGTAGGTAACGAATACTTCGGAACTGATTCGTTTGATATAATAAGCTGCACTCTATTTTAAATTATCTCCAGGAAGCCCCATTCGTCATGCTTCGAAAACCTGGCGATGATGGCAATGTGCCAACTGGAAACGATCGATATGAGGGTTACTGTATCGATCTATTGCAGAAAATTGCTCGAGTGCGAAAGTTTAATTACACATTGCATGAGGTAGGTTGGCATTGCGTATCGTATCCTTTAGATCAATATTCAGTGTGCCATAGATGTTTGCGAAATTGCAGTGGAAATACTTTATGTTTTTTTTTTGTTACAATTACCTATTTCTCTGAACCGCGGAACATTTTTATTCGGAATGTTTAACGTGTTTCAATAGGCGAGAACTGTTTTATGTAAACCGAATAGGAGAAAATTGTGTGCCATAAATCTCGCACTACGCGGCGTTGTCCCCGCACAAAATCATGAGCGCGAACTGTGCGCCTGCTGTGTGACATATGTGCGCGAACACAGTTTGACGCAATTATCTAAATAAATGAATTTGGAAAGTCATATTCTTAAATAATTATCGATTGATTTTTAGGTGCGCGATAAAACCTACGGTACGAACGAGGGAAACGGAATGTGGAGCGGTATGGTTGGCGAGTTGCAGAGAGGGGCAAGTGACTTTAATCGTTCGAAAAATCAGTCAATAAAGGAGGCTGAAGCTTTCTGGGCTATATTAAATGAGTACATAACTACACACTGCTTCTGCAAACAAAATTAATATTTGTCTTTTATTCTGTTCTGATCTAGGTTATTAGGAACTAAAATGATTTAACCTTGAAAGATAAGCTATGTCATATCTCGTACAACAAACAAGGAAAATACGGTAACGCCATAAGTTCTCCTGGCCGACATCTCCTAGCACAGCCCTAGCCCTAAGACACCGAGTAATTTGTCATCTGGACTCGTCACCGAATGCTTAGGACCTCTGCGGAACAAGTCATAAGCACTTGAAGCTGTATTGTGTCACCCTTGTATAAGGTGCACGCTCTGGAAGTGTAAAAGATTTATTTATAATAACGTATGTATGAAACAATATCTGTGCGGCAATTTTTCAGGAGGCCGATCTGGCTGTAGCGTCGCTTACGATAAGCTACAGTAGGAGTGAAGTCATCGACTTCACCGTACCATATATGCATCTGGGAATATCGATACTATTTAAGGTGGGCATATTCTTCTCGCTGAAAATTACAAACATAAAAAAAAAACACAAAACATACAAGTTCAATTTTGCTGCGTACGCTGGAGGTCCATCTGCTTATGTAGTTTTTTTGTGGCGCACAACGTGAAACTGACGGAAAAAGTGTACCCCTAACTGTCGCCTCGCACACCCGCGTTGCTTCAGCAAAGTCATTTGCGCTTTATTTTTCACATTTTCGCCATAATCTCGCCAGAATATCGCCGCGCGCTATTTTTGCGCACGAGGTTCGCCGCGCACATCCGAGTTTTATTTGTGAGTAATTTCAGAAAAGTGAGGTCGACGAATCAGCTTTGTTCACCTTCTTATCACCGTTGAGTAGAAACGTGTGGCTCAGCATCGCCGTTTCTTATATCGCAACATCGCTCACGCTATGGATCCAGGCAAAGTACTGTAAATTGTGTTAAAGTTAAAGCCGTATTGTACCTACTTTGGGAAATTTGCATACGATACGAACTTCCTATGCAAAGTGTGTTCCCGAAGCTTGCCGGACGGGCACACACTTTACATAGGAAATTCGTATCATATGCGAATTGTCCAAAGTAGGTACAATACAGCTTTAAATAATTTCATTTGATTTATATACGTCCACCCAAAAGTGGAAACATGTATTCCGTCCCGATATATGGGGGATTCGGGCAAATGTTGGGGTTTGCCATGATAACTTAATTATTTGCTAATTACAGAGTTTCACCATTCGAATCACTTCAAGTTGGTGCTACCGACATACAAGTAATTGAAAACCAATTTTCATTGGGAAATGCGTTTTGGTTTCCCGTGTGCTCCCTAATGCAGCAGGTAATTTATAAAAGTTATATTTCAGTTACCCAAGTTTGAGGTTAGCATTAACCACAGGTTTATTAGTATGTCACGTGGCCGTAAGTATCGATTTTTCCTGGGAATTATATGGGGTTATATTTTTTGTACTTGGCTATTGTGAAAATTGATTGTAGAGAATCGTCATGTAAAAAGGGAGACGACCTTCTCCTTTTCAAGCAGTATTGTACCTACTTTGCAAAATTTGCATATGATATGGATTTCTTAAGTATCATATGCAAATGTGTGGTTGGTGCCCGTCCGCCGCCTCCGGCACCAAATTTAAATAGGATACAAAGGGAATGCAATATGCAAATTTCCCAAAGTAGGTGCAATATTGTTTTAATATACAATATTTAGGGCAGTGAGCTGTCTCCACGCGCGTTCTCTACACGAACCGTGACCCTTGTGTGGTGGTTTTTCACATTGATTATTCTGTCATCATACACGGCTAATTTGGCTGCATTTCTTACAACAAGGTTCGGGTTTCTTTATTGTTTATAGCTTATTGATTGCTTCTTATAAAAACAGACGCATGACGGCGCAGTGGTCTATGGCGCTGACTGCCCAGGTGCTGCTAGTCGTTGGTTCGACTGCACCCCTGGCAGTCATGGCCTTCTTCTTACGATAGATTGGCAGCAATTTCGGTAGCAAAGGAAAAGGGTTTCGATCACATATAGAGAGAACAGAGGCCGGTTTCACAAAAATTTAACGTTCGGGTAGGTTACAGGCGTCACCTGGTTTAGCGTGCTCTCTCGGCCTTCTTTCGCTGCATGTCGAAAGGAAAGCAGAGAAAGTCGAGAGAGCACGCTAAACAGAAGACGCATGTAACCTACTCCAGCGTAAAATTTTGTGAAACCGGCCTCTGGTTGTGCGCTTACTTCAGACTTTTTCGCCCACAGTATTCAATTCAATGCTGATGATGGATCTTTCTTTTTTTTGTAATTTATAATTTCTAGACGAATGGAATCTCCAATTGAAAATGCCGACGATCTATCGAAACAAACGAAAATCAAATACGGAACGCTTGGAAAGGGATCGACGATGACGTTTTTTAATGTAAGGAACTTGATGATAGACGTATGTCATCTAAAAGCTAAGCCTACTTAGGTCTCAACCTGAACCTACCCTAAAGCCGTGTGAAGATTTATTGGAGAACGGTGACCTTTTGTGGATTCGCACGACAATTTTTTATATAAATTCTTGTTTTCAGGAATCCAAGATCGAAACATATGAGAGAATGTGGAAGCTGATGTCAAGTAATCCGCAACTATTCGTCAGTTCAAGCAGAGAGGGAATACTTCGGGTCAAGGTTGGAAAGAGGACATTTGCATAGTTAGGACTTAGCGCGCGTTCGAGATGGGAAAAAGTTGATGGAATTCCGGAAAAGAACCGTTCGAGATGGAACCGGAAAGGAGCGTGGAAAAGCAAAAAGTACCGCACTTTAATCGTTGTGAGATTATATTTTTAGCAACTGCAGGAGCCAAAAATAACGGACTTTCGAAGTTGAGCCCGACGGTTGGGGCTAAATAGCGGAAAAACATTTACGTTTCCGGTGTCCCATCTCGAACGGTCCTTTTCCGGAATTCCACAACTTTTTCCCGAATGCGTCGTTAGTGACCCACATAAAAAAGATATGCTGAATTTGTTATGTAATGTTCTACTGGTTTACGACAATCACGTTGAGACACCAAAAACAAAGTGTTTTTAATTCTTCTATGTTGACCATTCATATATGTATTAGTTGTTCATGTACTAAAGCGAAATGCCGGCCGGTTTTTGAAACGTATCGAGTATACCTGCATTATTGTGCAGCTTATGCAAACGAACATCAATTAGAATAAAAAATCGAGCTAAATTCGAGCAACTTAGCATATATACGTAAGAATTCAGTTGTCCACGATGCGTTTCAAAAACCGGCAGGTATTTCGCTTTAAAATTAATTATTATTTGTAAATTTTCAGAATTCCGACTACGCCTATCTGATGGAGTCCTCCATGTTGGAATACGCTGTGGAAAGAGATTGTCAACTTATGCAAATTGGAGGTCTTCTTGATCAGAAGGGATACGGTATTGGACTACCGAAAGGTTGGATTAGAGTTGACGGGCAGCTGTGTCATTGTCGATAGTCAGCATTATTTTTGTTGACAAATCTCGCTACACAAACTAACACCTAACAGTACAACGATAGCTAGAATTAAGAAGGCATGTTAAGTTGTCTTCTTTGACACAGAACACAACGCGGTACTTTTAATGGGAGCCATGCCTCCCAGTGCTAAGAATTAGGTTATGATCATAAGCTAACATTACCTTCCTTGAAGACAGTTAGATCAGATGTTGGCTCGTCAACAGCTGATAGCTGACCTATGGTATTACTGTATAACTTCAGTATCCCATATCTCAGGTTCGCCATTTCGTGAGCACATTTCCACGGCCATACTGAGCCTTCAGGAAAAGACCATACTCACAGAATTGAAGGATAAATGGTAATTGAATGTAATAATATCTTATTATTTAAAGCGAAATGCTAGCCCCGTTGGAAAATTTGCATATGATAAGCAAATCCTATGTATCCTATGCTAATTTTGTACGATTGCCGTTGACGATCGTACAAAATTAGCATAGGATACATAGGATTTGCTTATCATATGCAAATTTTCCAAAGGGGCTAGCATTTCGCTTTGAAGAGTTTGTGGCCGGGTGAATTTATTTGTGATTACGTCCACAACGAATTTTTTCTACGTTTCAGACATTTGGTATAAGTAGGCATCTGTTCCATATTTACAAAATATGCGCAATAGGTTCTCTTAACACAAACGTTGGAATATACGCTTCAGACGTTTCATATAAATATGCAATATGCGCACTTCGAAGTATCGTTTACTTTAAACTTCTTGAATGCCGCCTCAGGCGGCGATAGCCGTCTGGTTATTTGATAAATCGTATCGCAAAACAAACTTATCTATAAGAAAATTGAAATAAGACACAGGTCAATATTCCTTCCATTTGAACTTTGTTAGTTTGTTAGTTCCAGTTCGGAAGACGATAAATGCTTTGGACAAATAGCATAACTCATAAATTTCTGCATATTCTGGTATATTGCTAGCAAGCCGTCACGGCTCATGTAACATGGACCAAAAGTTCATTACGTCTTGCTGTCTATTTGCATTGTAAGTGGTGATGTACTACTATTGCGTAGGGCATACAGCTCAAGGACGACAGTTCGATTCCCTTGAACGCTGAAGCTGAAGTACTGTAACTTCCAGAATTGAATTTATACAGTACTACAGTAATACGATAATCTACAGGTGGAAGGATCCTACTACCCAATGTGATGCTCCACTGAAGAAAGAGGACGCGGAAAGCGGAACAGTTGGAGGACTATTTACGCTCTTGGTTGCATAATTTATTATTATTTTACTAATTGCTTAGGGTACTGTAGGCGGAAACCATAATTATTTTACTGTCGTTTTGGAGTAAATCGGGTTCTCTTTTCAATATATTTCATTTCTATATGCAAAAGACAAGTCGGTTTTGGAGCTTTTAAAAGTTTTCAAATGTACAAATAAGATCAAATAAGACCCTAGCCCTAGAAAATATATTATTGCATAAACTAAATTACAGATCGGAGGCCTCGGCGTTTCGGTCCTTGTATCGTTATGCGACTTTTGCTACCATAAATTTCAGCAGGTTACTTATTAACCATTATGTACCATTACCATTATTGATTTGTTTATCCGGGCCAATGCGTTAACCGATTACGCTACCGGCACCCACACCCAATAATCATTAACTAATCGGTTAACGCATTGGCTCGGACAACCAGATGCGGGTTCGAGTCCCTCCCGACCGAAACCCCAATTTTTCATTTGCAAAACATAAATTAGCTTAGGGCATCCTTATTGCTCAAACATGTGAAACATTATTGACTTGCTTACTAGTTCTAATTGGCTGGAATCGTTACCAGGTTAATAGATTAAACTTTATCGTTACTACGCCCTACGGTATCATACCAATTTTTAGGGAACTCCGTCATCTTTCGTCAGCCGGATTTCTGATTGGTTTCAGAAAAGAAATGAAGACGTGGTGCAGCGAAAAGCAGCCAGGGAAGAACTGGAAATGCGTAGAAAATCAAGTAATTTAAATGTTATTTTTATTTCGATTTGCATATGTATACTGTAGAGTGGTGGGTACCGTTTCTGCAGTGGTCGTAGCTGTTGGTTTGGTTTGGCTGCCATTAGTATACAATTTTGCATCTGAACGGAAAATTGTTCGGGATTCGACCCTGGCTCGTAAACTAAAAAGTTTTTTTTTGCTAAAGCAAAATACCGGCCGGCTTTTGAGACGCAGGGTGGACAACTGTGTTCTTACGTGTTTATGCTAATTTACTCATTTATTCTAATAGTTTTTTATTCTAATATATGCTCATTCTCATAAGCCGCATAAAAATGCTGGTGTAGCCGACGCATTTCAAAAAAAACGGTAATTCGCATTAAATACAATTCATTTCAGTTTCTATAATTTCGCAACCAGACGTTCTGCCTCCACGACCGCTTCTTCGCGAAAATTCCTCACAGAAACGCGAGTCCAAGAAACTTTCCGTATCATTTGCCGACCAAATCGTCCTAGAAGAAGAATAAGTAACAACAAAAATCAGCCCAATTGTAATGAAAGCATTATTGTACCCAGTTTGGGAAACGTATCGTTGTTACCTCCGTCTCAACATCTCTTATGCAAATTTGGCGCCGGAAGGGTACCAAACTAACATAAACATATGACATGCGTATCAACTGCACGTTCCCCAAACTAGGTAGAACACTTTCGCTACAATATACTATAAAATAAATAAATAAATCTTTTACGCCTCAAGAGCGTGCACCTTTATTTCAGGGAGTTCAAAGTTCAATTCCAAGGTTTGCTTATGGCATGTTCCGCAGAGGTCCTGACCAGTAGGCGACGAGTTCCAGATGACAAATTGCTCGACGTCTCTATATGACAATAATTTTACTTAAACATAAATAGCTTCCACAAGAAATTAAATTTACAGTATTAGACGTACGTTGAAGAAATTCACATATACAGTATCAATTTTTCGAACTTCACGCGTGCAATAGACATCGGGCTGGGAATTTTAAGAGAGACAGAGAAATCCGGGCTACATCTTGCCACATTGTTTTTCGAAAGTTTTCGACAAAACATACTGTGTCGGGAGCGGGATACCTCTTGCCACAGTGTTTTTCGAAAGTTTTCGGGAAAACACACTGTGTCGGGACCGGGATACCTCTTGCCACAGTGTTTTTCGAAAGTTTTCGGGAAAACACACTGTGTCGGTACCGGGATACCTCTTGCCACAGTGTTTTTCGAAAGTTTTCGGCAAAACACACTGTGTCGGGATCACTTTTGCCCGGGCTACATGCTGCCACAGGGTTTTTCGAAAGTTTTCGGCAAAACACACTGTGTCGGGATCACATTAGCCCGGGCTACTTCTTGCCACAAGGTTTTTCGAAAGTTTTCGGCAAAACACACTGTGTCGGGATCACTTTAGCCCGGGCTACTTCTTGCCACAGGGTTTTTCGAAAGTTTTCGGCAAAACACTTTAGCCCGGGCTACACTGCCACAGTTTTTCGGGCCGGGACATACTTTGCCACAGGGTTTTTTCGAAAGTTTTCGGCAAAACACACTGTGTCGGGATCACTTTAGCCCGGGCTACATGCTGCCACAGGGTTTTTTCGAAAGTTTTCGGCAAAACACACTGTGTCGGATCACTTTAGCCCGGGCTACATCTGCCACAGGGTTTTTCGAAAGTTTTCGGCAAAACACACTGTGTCGGGATCACTTTAGCCCGGGCTACTTCTTGCCACAGGGTTTTTCGAAAGTTTTCGGCAAAACACACTGTGTCGGATCATTAGCCCGGGCTACATCCTGCCACAGGGTTTTTCGAAAGTTTTCGGCAAAACACACTGTGTCGGATCACTTTGCCCGGGCTACTCTTGCCACAGGGGTTTTTCGAAAGTTTTGCAAAAACACTGTCGGGATCATTTTAAGCCCGGGCTACTTCTTGCCACAGGGTTTTTCGAAAGTTGTCGTCGGCAAAACACTTTAGCCCGGGCTACATCTTGCCACAGGGTTTTTCGAAAGTTTTCGGCAAAAACACTGTGTCGGGATCACTTTAGCCCGGGCTACGACCTGCCACAGGGTTTTTCGAAAGTTTTCGGCAAAACACACTGTGTCGGGATCACTTTAGCCCGGGCTACAACCTGCCACAGGGTTTTTCGAAAGTTTTCGGCAAAACACACTGTGTCGGGATCACTTTAGCCCGGGCTACATCCTGCCACAGGGTTTTTCGAAAGTTTTCGGCAAAACACACTGTGCCGGGATCACTTTAGCCCGGGCAACTTCTTGCCACAGGGTTTTTCGAAAGTTTTCGGCAAAGCACACTGTGTCGGGATCACCTTAGCCCGGGCTACATCCTGCCACATGGTTTTTCGAAAGTTTTTGGCAAAACACACTGTGTCGGGATCATTTTAGCCCGGGCTACTTCTTGCCACAGGGTTTTTCGAAAGTTTTCGGCGAAACACTTTAGCCCGGGCTACATCTTGCCACAGGGTTTTTCGAAAGTTTTCGGCAAAACACACTGTGTCAGGATCACTTTAGCCCGGGCTACAACCTGCCACAGGGTTTTTCGAAAGTTTTCGGCAAAACACTTCAGCCCGGGCTACTTCTTGCCACAGGGTTTTTCGAAAGTTTTCGGCAAAACACTTTAGCCCGGGCTACTTCTTGCCACAGGGTTTTTCGAAAGTTTTCGGCAAAACACACTGTGTCGGGATCATTTTAGCCCGGGCTACATCTTGCCACAGGCTTTTTCGTAAGTTTTCGGCGAAACACACTGTGTCGGGATCATTTTAGCCCTGGCTACTTCTTGCCACAGGGTTTTTCGAAAGTTTTCGGCAAAACACACTGTGTCGGGATCACTTTAGCCCGGGCTACATGCTGCCACAGGGTTTTTCGAAAGTTTTCGGCAAAACACACTGTGTCGGGATCACTTTAGCCCGGGCTACAACCTGCCACAGGGTTTTTCGAAAGTTTTCGGCAAAACACACTGTGTCGGGATCACTTTAGCCCGGGCTACTTCTTGCCATAGGGTTTTTCGAAAGTTTTCGGCAAAACACTTTAGCCCGGGCTACATCTTGCCACAGGGTTTTTCGAAAGTTTTCGGCAAAACACACTGTGTCAGGATCACTTTAGCCCGGGCTACACCTTGCCACAGGGTTTTTCGAAAGTTTTCGGCAAAACACACTGTGTCGGGATCACTTTAGCCCGGGCTACTTCTTGCCACAGGGTTTTTCGAAAGTTTTCGGCAAAACACACTGTGTCGGGATCACTTTAGCCCGGGCTACATCCTTGCCACAGGGTTTTTCGAAAGTTTTCGGCAAAAACACTGTGTCGGGCCACTTTAGCCCGGGCTACATCTTGCCACAGGGTTTTTCGAAAGTTTTCGGCAAAACACACTGTGTCGGGATCACTTTAGCCCGGGCTACATCTTGCCACAGGGTTTTTCGAAAGTTTTCGGCAAAACACACTGTGTCAGGATCACTTTAGCCCGGGCTACATGCTGCCACAGGGTTTTTCGAAAGTTTTCGGCAAAACACACTGTGTCGGGATCACTTTAGCCCGGGCTACATCCTGCCACAGGGTTTTTCGAAAGTTTTCGGCAAAACACACTGTGTCGGGATCACTTTAGCCCGGGATACTTCTTGCCACAGGTTTTTCGAAAGTTTTCGGCAAAACACACTGTGTCGGGATCACCTTAGCCCGGGCTACATCCTGCCACAGGGTTTTTCGAAAGTTTTCGGCGAAACACTTTAGCCCGGGCAACTTCTTGCCACAGGGTTTTTCGAAAGTTTTCGGCAAAACACTTTAGCCCGGGCTACATCTTGCCACAGGGTTTTTCGAAAGTTTTCGGCAAAACACACTGTGTCGGGATCACTTTAGCCCGGGCTACACCTTGCCACAGGGTTTTTCGAAAGTTTTCGGCAAAACACACTGTGTCGGGATCACTTTAGCCCGGGCTACAATCTTGCCACAGGGTTTTTCGAAAGTTTTCGGCAAAACACACTGTGTCGGGATCACTTTAGCCCGGGCTACTTCTTGCCACAGGGTTTTTCGAAAGTTTTCGGCAAAACACACTGTGTCGGGATCACTTTAGCCCGGGCTACTTCTTGCCACAGGGTTTTTCGAAAGTTTTCGGCAAAACACTTTAGCCCGGGCTACATCTTGCCACAGGGTTTTTCGAAAGTTTTCGGCAAAACACACTGTGTCGGGATCACTTTAGCCCGGGCTACATCTTGCCACAGGGTTTTTCGAAAGTTTTCGGCAAAACACACTGTGTCGGGATCACTTTAACCCGGGCTACTTCTTGCCACAGGGTTTTTCGAAAGTTTTCGGCAAAACACACTGTGTCGGGATCACTTTAGCCCGGGCTACATCTTGCCACAGGGTTTTTCGAAAGTTTTTCGGCAAAACACACTGTGTCGGGATCACTTTCCATTGCTACATCTTGCCACAGGGTTTTTTCGAAAGTTTTCGGCAAAACACACTGTGTCGGGATCACTTTAGCCCGGGCTACATCTTGCCACAGGGTTTTTCGAAAGTTTTTCGGCAAAACACACTGTGTCGGGATCACTTTAGCCCGGGCTACATCTTGCCACAGGGTTTTTCGAAAGTTTTCGGCAAAACACACTGTGTCGGGATCACTTTAGCCCGGGCTACATCTTGCCACAGGGTTTTTCGAAAGTTTTCGGCAAAACACACTGTGTCGGGATCACTTTAGCCCGGGCTACATCTTGCCACAGGGTTTTTCGAAAGTTTTCGGCAAAACACACTGTGTCGGGATCACTTTAGCCCGGGCTACATCTTGCCACAGGGTTTTTCGAAAGTTTTCGGCAAAACACTTTAGCCCGGGCTACTTCTTGCCACAGGGTTTTTCGAAAGTTTTCGGCAAAACACTTTAGCCCGGGCTACATCTTGCCACAGGGTTTTTCGAAAGTTTTCGGCAAAACACACTGTGTCGGGATCACTTTAGCCCGGGCTACATCTTGCCACAGGGTTTTTCGAAAGTTTTCGGCAAAACACACTGTGTCGGGATCACTTTAGCCCGGGCTACAACCTGCCACAGGGTTTTTCGAAAGTTTTCGGCAAAACACACTGTGTCGGGATCACTTTAGCCCGGGCTACTTCTTGCCACAGGGTTTTTCGAAAGTTTTCGGCAAAACACACTGTGTCGGGATCACTTTAGCCCGGGCTACTTCTTGCCACAGGGTTTTTCGAAAGTTTTCGGCAAAACACTTTAGCCCGGGCTACATCTTGCCACAGGGTTTTTCGAAAGTTTTCGGCAAAACACACTGTGTCGGGATCACTTTAGCCCGGGCTACTTCTTGCCACAGGGTTTTTCGAAAGTTTTCGGCAAAACACACTGTGTCGGGATCACTTTAGCCCGGGCTACATCTTGCCACAGGGTTTTTCGAAAGTTTTCGGCAAAACACACTGTGTCGGGATCACTTTAGCCCGGGCTACATCTTGCCACAGGGTTTTTCGAAAGTTTTCGGCAAAACACTTTAGCCCGGGCTACATCTTGCCACAGGGTTTTTCGAAAGTTTTCGGCAAAACACTTTAGCCCGGGCTACTTCTTGCCACAGGGTTTTTCGAAAGTTTTCGGCAAAACACACTGTGTCGGGATCACTTTAGCCCGGGCTACATCTTGCCACAGGGTTTTTCGAAAGTTTTCGGCAAAACACACTGTGTCGGGATCACTTTAGCCCGGGCTACATCTTGCCACAGGGTTTTTCGAAAGTTTTCGGCAAAACACACTGTGTCGGGATCACTTTAGCCCGGGCTACTTCTTGCCACAGGGTTTTTTCGAAAGTTTTCGGCAAAACACACTGTGTCGGGATCACTTTAGCCCGGGCTACATCTTGCCACAGGGTTTTTCGAAAGTTTTCGGCAAAACACACTGTGTCGGGATCACTTTAGCCCGGGCTACATCTTGCCACAGGGTTTTTCGAAAGTTTTCGGCAAAACACACTGTGTCGGGATCACTTTAGCCCGGGCTACATCCTGCCACAGGGTTTTTCGAAAGTTTTCGGCAAAACTTTAGCCCGGGCTACTTCTTGCCACAGGGTTTTTCGAAAGTTTTCGGCAAAACACTTTAGCCCGGGCTACATCTTGCCACAGGGTTTTTCGAAAGTTTTCGGCAAAACACACTGTGTCGGGATCACTTTAGCCCGGGCTACATACTCTTGCCACAGGGTTTTTTTTTTTTCGAAAGTTTTCGGCAAAACACACTGTGTCGGGATCACTTTAGCCCGGGCTACATCTTGCCACAGGGTTTTTCGAAAGTTTTCGGCAAAACACACTGTGTCGGGATCACTTTAGCCCGGGCTACATCTTGCCACAGGGTTTTTCGAAAGTTTTCGGCAAAACACACTGTGTCGGGATCACTTTAGCCCGGGCTACATCTTGCCACAGGGTTTTTCGAAAGTTTTCGGCAAAACACACTGTGTCGGGATCACTTTAGCCCGGGCTACAACCTGCCACAGGGTTTTTCGAAAGTTTTCGGCAAAACACACTGTGTCGGGATCACTTTAGCCCGGGCTACATCTTGCCACAGGGTTTTTCGAAAGTTTTCGGCAAAACACTTTAGCCCGGGCTACATCTTGCCACAGGGTTTTTCGAAAGTTTTCGGCAAAACACACTGTGTCGGGATCACTTTAGCCCGGGCTACATCTTGCCACAGGGTTTTTCGAAAGTTTTCGGCAAAACACACTGTGTCGGGATCACTTTAGCCCGGGCTACATCTTGCCACAGGGTTTTTCGAAAGTTTTCGGCAAAACACACTGTGTCGGGATCACTTTAGCCCGGGCTACTTCTTGCCACAGGGTTTTTCGAAAGTTTTCGGCAAAACACACTGTGTCGGGATCACTTTAGCCCGGGCTACATCTTGCCACAGGGTTTTTCGAAAGTTTTTCGGCAAAACACACTGTGTCGGGATCACTTTAGCCCGGGCTACATCTTGCCACAGGGTTTTTTCGAAAGTTTTTCGGCAAAACACACTGTGTCGGGATCACTTTAGCCCGGGCTACTTCTTGCCACAGGGTTTTTCGAAAGTTTTCGGCAAAACACACTGTGTCGGGATCACTTTAGCCCGGGCTACATCTTGCCACAGGGTTTTTCGAAAGTTTTCGGCAAAACACACTGTGTCGGGATCACTTTAGCCCGGGCTACATCTTGCCACAGGGTTTTTCGAAAGTTTTCGGCAAAACACACTGTGTCGGGATCACTTTAGCCCGGGCTACATCTTGCCACAGGGTTTTTCGAAAGTTTTCGGCAAAACACACTGTGTCGGGATCACTTTAGCCCGGGCTACATCTTGCCACAGGGTTTTTCGAAAGTTTTCGGCAAAACACACTGTGTCGGGATCACTTTAGCCCGGGCTACATCTTGCCACAGGGTTTTTCGAAAGTTTTCGGCAAAACACACTGTGTCGGGATCACTTTAGCCCGGGCTACATCTTGCCACAGGGTTTTTCGAAAGTTTTCGGCAAAACACACTGTGTCGGGATCACTTTAGCCCGGGCTACTTCTTGCCACAGGGTTTTTCGAAAGTTTTCGGCAAAACACACTGTGTCGGGATGACATTAACCCGGGCTACTTCTTGCCACAGGGTTTTTCGAAAGTTTTCGGCAACACCACTTTAGCCCGGGCTACATCTTGCCACAGGGTTTTTCGAAAGTTTTCGGCAAAACACACTGTGTCGGGATCACTTTAGCCCGGGCTACATCTTGCCACAGGGTTTTTCGAAAGTTTTCGGCAAAACACACTGTGTCGGGATCACTTTAGCCCGGGCTACATCTTGCCACAGGGTTTTTCGAAAGTTTTCGGCAAAACACACTGTGTCGGGATCACTTTAGCCCGGGCTACATCTTGCCACAGGGTTTTTCGAAAGTTTTCGGCAAAACACACTGTGTCGGGATCACTTTAGCCCGGGCTACATCTTGCCACAGGGTTTTTCGAAAGTTTTCGGCAAAACACACTGTGTCGGGATCACTTTAGCCCGGGCTACATCTTGCCACAGGGTTTTTCGAAAGTTTTCGGCAAAACACACTGTGTCGGGATCACTTTAGCCCGGGCTACATCTTGCCACAGGGTTTTTCGAAAGTTTTCGGCAAAACACACTGTGTCGGGATCACTTTAGCCCGGGCTACATCCTGCCACAGGGTTTTTCGAAAGTTTTCGGCGAAACACTTTAGCCCGGGCAACTTCTTGCCACAGGGTTTTTCGAAAGTTTTCGGCAAAACACACTGTGTCGGGATCACTTTAGCCCGGGCTACACCTTGCCACAGGGTTTTTCGAAAGTTTTCGGCAAAACACACTGTGTCGGGATCACTTTAGCCCGGGCTACATCTTGCCACAGGGTTTTTCGAAAGTTTTCGGCAAAACACACTGTGTCGGGATCACTTTTTAGCCCGGGCAACTTCTTGCCACAGGGTTTTTCGAAAGTTTTCGGCAAAACACACTGTGTCGGGATCACTTTAGCCCGGGCTACATCCTGCCACAGGGTTTTTCGAAAGTTTTCGGCAAAACACACTGTGTCGGGATCACTTTAGCCCGGGCTACAACCTGCCACAGGGTTTTTCGAAAGTTTTCGGCAAAACACACTGTGTCGGGATCATTTTAGCCCGGGCTACTTCTTGCCACAGGGTTTTTCGAAAGTTTTCGGCAAAACACTTTAGCCCGGGCTACATCTTGCCACAGGGTTTTTCGAAAGTTTTCGGCAAAACACACTGTGTCGGGATCACTTTAGCCCGGGCTACATCTTGCCACAGGGTTTTTCGAAAGTTTTCGGCAAAACACTTCAGCCCGGGCTACTTCTTGCCACAGGGTTTTTCGAAAGTTTTCGGCAAAACACTTTAGCCCGGGCTACTTCTTGCCACAGGGTTTTTCGAAAGTTTTCGGCAAAACACACTGTGTCGGGATCACTTTAGCCCGGGCTACATCTTGCCACAGGGTTTTTCGAAAGTTTTCGGCAAAACACACTGTGTCGGGATCATTTTAGCCCGGGCTACTTCTTGCCACAGGGTTTTTCGAAAGTTTTCGGCAAAACACACTGTGTCGGGATCACTTTAGCCCGGGCTACATCTTGCCACAGGGTTTTTCGAAAGTTTTCGGCAAAACACACTGTGTCGGGATCACTTTACCCGGGCTACATCTTGCCACAGGGTTTTTCGAAAGTTTTCGGCAAAACACACTGTGTCGGGATCACTTTAGCCCGGGCTACATCTTGCCACAGGGTTTTTTCGAAAGTTTTCGGCAAAACACACTGTGTCGGGATCACTTTAGCCCGGGCTACTTCTTGCCACAGGGTTTTTCGAAAGTTTTCGGCAAAACACACTGTGTCGGGATCACTTTAGCCCGGGCTACATCTTGCCACAGGGTTTTTCGAAAGTTTTTCGGCAAAACACACTGTGTCGGGATCACTTTAGCCCGGGCTACTTCTTGCCACAGGGTTTTTCGAAAGTTTTCGGCAAAACACACTGTGTCGGGATCACTTTAGCCCGGGCTACATCTTGCCACAGGGTTTTTCGAAAGTTTTCGGCAAAACACACTGTGTCGGGATCACTTTAGCCCGGGCTACTTCTTGCCACAGGGTTTTTCGAAAGTTTTCGGCAAAACACACTGTGTCGGGATCACTTTAGCCCGGGCTACATCTCTTGCCACAGGGTTTTTCGAAAGTTTTCGGCAAAACACACTGTGTGTCGGGATCACTTTAGCCCGGGCTACATCTTGCCACAGGGTTTTTCGAAAGTTTTCGGCAAAACACACTGTGTCGGGATCACTTTAGCCCGGGCTACTTCTTGCCACAGGGTTTTTCGAAAGTTTTCGGCAAAACACTTTAGCCCGGGCTACATCTTGCCACAGGGTTTTTCGAAAGTTTTCGGCAAAACACACTGTCCGGGATCACTTTAGCCCGGGCTACATCTTGCCACAGGGTTTTTCGAAAGTTTTCGGCAAAACACACTGTGTCGGGATCACTTTAGCCCGGGCTACATCTTGCCACAGGGTTTTCGAAAGTTTTCGGCAAAACACACTGTGTCGGGATCACTTTAGCCCGGGCTACATCTTGCCACAGGGTTTTTCGAAAGTTTTCGGCAAAACACACTGCCCGGGCTACTTCTTGCCACAGGGTTTTTCGAAAGTTTTCGGCAAAACACACTGTGTCGGGATCACTTTAGCCCGGGCTACTTCTTGCCACAGGGTTTTTCGAAAGTTTTCGGCAAAACACACTGTGTCGGGATCACTTTAGCCCGGGCTACATCTTGCCACAGGGTTTTTCGAAAGTTTTCGGCAAAACACACTGTGTCGGGATCACTTTAGCCCGGGCTACATCTTGCCACAGGTTTTTCGAAAGTTTTCGGCAAAACACACTGTGTCGGGATCACTTTAGCCCGGGCTACTTCTTGCCACAGGGTTTTTCGAAAGTTTTCGGCAAAACACACTGTGTCGGGATCACTTTAGCCCGGGCTACATCTTGCCACAGGGTTTTTCGAAAGTTTTCGGCAAAACACTTTAGCCCGGGCTACTTCTTGCCACAGGGTTTTTCGAAAGTTTTCGGCAAAACACACTGTGTCGGGATCACTTTAGCCCGGGCTACATCTTGCCACAGGGTTTTTCGAAAGTTTTCGGCAAAACACACTGTGTCGGGATCACTTTAGCCCGGGCTACATCTTGCCACAGGGTTTTTCGAAAGTTTTCGGCAAAACACACTGTGTCGGGATCACTTTAGCCCGGGCTACATCTTGCCACAGGGTTTTTCGAAAGTTTTCGGCAAAACACACTGTGTCGGGATGACATTAACCCGGGCTACTTCTTGCCACAGGGTTTTTCGAAAGTTTTTTCGGCAAAACACACTGTGTCGGGATCACTTTAGCCCGGGCTACATCTTGCCACAGGGTTTTTTTTTCGAAAGTTTTCGGCAAACACACTGTTAGGGCCCGGGCTACATCTTGCCACAGGGTTTTTCGAAAGTTTTCGGCAAAACACACTGTGTCGGGATCACTTTAGCCCGGGCTACATCTTGCCACAGGGTTTTTCGAAAGTTTTCGGCAAAACACACTGTGTCGGGATCACTTTACCCGGGCTACATCTTGCCACAGGGTTTTTCGAAGTTTTCGGACACTTAGCCCGGGCTACATCTTGCCACAGGGTTTTTCGAAAGTTTTCGGCAAAACACACTGTGTCGGGATTTCACTTTAGCCCGGGCTACATCTTGCCACAGGGTTTTTCGAAAGTTTTTCGGCAAAACACACTGTGTCGGGATCACTTTAGCCCGGGCTACATCTTGCCACAGGGTTTTTCGAAAGTTTTCGGCAAAACACACTGTGTCGGGATCACTTTAGCCCGGGCTACAACTTGCCACAGGGTTTTTCGAAAGTTTTCGGCAAAACACACTGTGTCGGGATCACTTTTTAGCCCGGGCTACTTCTTGCCACAGGGTTTTTCGAAAGTTTTCGGCAAAACACACTGTGTCGGGATCACTTTAGCCCGGGCTACATCCTGCCACAGGGTTTTTCGAAAGTTTTCGGCAAAACACTGTGTGGACCCGGGCTACTTCTTGCCACAGGGTTTTTCGAAAGTTTTCGGCAAAACACTGTGTCGGGACACCCCGGGCTACATCTTGCCACAGGGTTTTTCGAAAGTTTTTTCGGCAAAACACACTGTGTCGGGATCACTTTAGCCCGGGCTACATCTTGCCACAGGGTTTTTCGAAAGTTTTCGGCAAAACACACTGTGTCGGGATCACTTTAGCCCGGGCTACATCTTGCCACAGGGTTTTTCGAAAGTTTTTCGGCAAAAACACACTGTGTCGGGATCACTTTAGCCCGGGCTACATCTTGCCACAGGGTTTTTCGAAAGTTTTCGGCAAAACACACTGTGTCGGGATGACATTAGACCCGGGCTACATCTTGCCACAGGGTTTTTCGAAAGTTTTCGGCAAAACACACTGTGTCGGGATCACTTTAGCCCGGGCTACATCTTGCCACAGGGTTTTTCGAAAGTTTTCGGCAAAACACACTGTGTCGGGATCACTTTAGCCCGGGCTACATCTTGCCACAGGGTTTTTCGAAAGTTTTCGGCAAAACACACTGTGTCGGGAACACTTTAGCCCGGGCTACATACATCTTGCCACAGGGTTTTTTCGAAAGTTTCGGCAAAAACACACTGTGTCGGGATCACATTGACCCGGGCTACATCTTGCCACAGGGTTTTTCGAAAGTTTTCGGCAAAACACACTGTGTCGGGATCACTTTAGCCCGGGCTACATCTTGCCACAGGGTTTTTCGAAAGTTTTCGGCAAAACACACTTTGACCCGGGCTACTTCTTGCCACAGGGTTTTTCGAAAGTTTTCGGCAAAACACACTTTAGCCCGGGCTACATCTTGCCACAGGGTTTTTCGAAAGTTTTCGGCAAAACACACTGTGTCGGGATCACTTTAGCCCGGGCTACATCTTGCCACAGGGTTTTTCGAAAGTTTTCGGCAAAACACACTGTGTCGGGATCACTTTAGCCCGGGCTACATCTTGCCACAGGGTTTTTCGAAAGTTTTCGGCAAAACACACTGTGTCGGGATGACATTAACCCGGGCTACTTCTTGCCACAGGGTTTTTCGAAAGTTTTCGGCAAAACACACTGTGTCGGGATCACTTTAGCCCGGGCTACATCTTGCCACAGGGTTTTTCGAAAGTTTTCGGCAAAACACACTGTGTCGGGATCACTTTAGCCCGGGCTACATCTTGCCACAGGGTTTTTCGAAAGTTTTCGGCAAAACACACTGTGTCGGGATCACTTTAGCCCGGGCTACATCTTGCCACAGGGTTTTTCGAAAGTTTTCGGCAAAAAACACTGTTAGACCCGGGCTACTTCTTGCCACAGGGTTTTTCGAAAGTTTTCGGCAAAACACACTGTGTCGGGATCACTTTAGCCCGGGCTACATCTTGCCACAGGGTTTTTCGAAAGTTTTCGGCAAAACACACTGTGTCGGGATCACTTTAGCCCGGGCTACATCTTGCCACAGGGTTTTTCGAAAGTTTTCGGCAAAACACACTGTGTCGGAGATGACTTTAACCCGGGCTACATCTTGCCACAGGGTTTTTCGAAAGTTTTCGGCAAAACACACTGTGTCGGGATCACTTTAGCCGGGCTACATCTTGCCACAGGGTTTTTCGAAAGTTTTCGGCAAAACACACTGTGTCGGGATCACTTTAGCCCGGGCTACATCTTGCCACAGGGTTTTTCGAAAGTTTTCGGCAAAACACACTGTGTCGGGATCATTTTAGCCCGGGCTACATCTTGCCACAGGGTTTTTCGAAAGTTTTCGGCAAAACACACTGTGTCGGGATCACTTTAGCCCGGGCTACATCTTGCCACAGGGTTTTTCGAAAGTTTTCGGCAAAACACACTGTGTCGGGATCACTTTAGCCCGGGCTACATCTTGCCACAGGGTTTTTCGAAAGTTTTCGGCAAAACACACTGTGTCGGGATCACTTTAGCCCGGGCTACATCTTGCCACAGGGTTTTTCGAAAGTTTTCGGCAAAACACACTGTGGTCGGGATTACTTTACCCGGCCTACATCTTGCCACAGGGTTTTTCGAAAGTTTTCGGCAAAACACACTGTGTCGGGATGACACTTTAAGCCCGGGCTACATCTTGCCACAGGGTTTTTCGAAAGTTTTCGGCAAAACACACTGTGTCGGGATCACTTTAGCCCGGGCTACATCTTGCCACAGGGTTTTTCGAAAGTTTTTCGGCAAAAACAAAACACACTGTGTCGGGATCACTTTAGCCCGGGCTACATCTTGCCACAGGGTTTTTCGAAAGTTTTTCGGCAAAACACACTGTGTCGGGATGACACTTTAAGCCCGGGCTACTTCTTGCCACAGGGTTTTTCGAAAGTTTTCGGCAAAACACACTGTGTCGGGATCACTTTAAGCCCGGGCTACATCTTGCCACAGGGTTTTTCGAAAGTTTTCGGCAAAACACACTGTGTCGGGATCACTTTAGCCCGGGCTACATCTTGCCACAGGGTTTTTCGAAAGTTTTTCGGCAAAACACACTGTGTCGGGATCACTTTAGCCCGGGCTACATCTTGCCACAGGGTTTTTCGAAAGTTTTCGGCAAAACACACTGTGTCGGGATCACTTTAAGCCCGGGCTACTTCTTGCCACAGGGTTTTCGAAAGTTTTCGGCAAAACACTTTAGCCCGGGCTACTTCTTGCCACAGGGTTTTTCGAAAGTTTTCGGCAAAACACACTGTGTCGGGATCACTTTAGCCCGGGCTACTTCTTGCCACAGGGTTTTTCGAAAGTTTTCGGCAAAACACACTGTGTCGGGATCACTTTAGCCCGGGCTACATCTTGCCACAGGGTTTTTCGAAAGTTTTCGGCAAAACACACTGTGTCGGGATTCACTTTAGCCCGGGCTACATCTTGCCACAGGGTTTTTCGAAAGTTTTCGGCAAAACACACTGTGTCGGGATCACTTTAGCCCGGGCTACATCTTGCCACAGGGTTTTTCGAAAGTTTTCGGCAAAACACACTGTGTCGGGATTACATTGTCCCGGCCTACTTCTTGCCACAGGGTTTTTCGAAAGTTTTCGGCAAAACACACTGTGTCGGGATCACTTTAGCCCGGGCTACATCTTGCCACAGGGTTTTTCGAAAGTTTTCGGCAAAACACACTGTGTCGGGATCACTTTAGCCCGGGCTACTTCTTGCCACAGGGTTTTTCGAAAGTTTTCGGCAAAACACACTGTGTCGGGATCACTTTAGCCCGGGCTACATCTTGCCACAGGGTTTTTCGAAAGTTTTTTCGGCAAAACACACTGTGTCGGGATCACTTTAGCCCGGGCTACAATCTTGCCACAGGGTTTTTTTTTTTTTCGAAAGTTTTCGGCAAAACACACTGTGTCGGGATCATTTTAGCCCGGGCTACATCTTGCCACAGGGTTTTTTCGAAAGTTTTTCGGCAAAAACACACTGTGTCGGGATCACTTTAGCCCGGGCTACATCTTGCCACAGGGTTTTTCGAAAGTTTTCGGCAAAACACACTGTGTCGGGATCACTTTAGCCCGGGCTACTTCTTGCCACAGGGTTTTTCGAAAGTTTTCGCAAAACACACTGTGTCGGGATCACTTTAGCCCGGGCTACATCTTGCCACAGGGTTTTTCGAAAGTTTTTGGCAAAACACACTGTGTCGGGATCACTTTAGCCCGGGCTACATCTTGCCACAGGGTTTTTTCGAAAGTTTTCGGCAAAACACACTGTGGTCGGGATCACATTTTTAGCCCGGGCTACATCTTGCCACAGGGTTTTTCGAAAGTTTTCGGCAAAACACACTTTAGCCCGGGCTACATCTTGCCACAGGGTTTTCGAAAGTTTTCGGCAAAACACACTGTGTCGGGATCACTTTAAAGCCCGGGCTACTTCTTGCCACAGGGTTTTTCGAAAGTTTTCGGCAAAAACACACTGTGTCGGGGACACTTTAGCCCGGGCTACATCTTGCCACAGGGTTTTTCGAAAGTTTTCGGCAAAACACACTGTGTCGGGATCACTTTAGCCCGGGCTACTTCTTGC
>JAANDG010000926.1:0-36174 GCA_036852015.1 Pelodera strongyloides | reverse complement strand
AAACGATGTGAAGGTATTCGGCATCTGAATAAACAGAACGCTCTAGTGTAAATGAAGACAACAGAATCACGCCAAAAAGAAGGACTGCCTCATGCTGCAATCGAACAGCGACCTTAGTTACTAGACAGACGCTCTGCCACTGAGCCAATGAGGCATGCTAATAAGCGTAATTCTAATGAAATAAACGATGTGAAGGTATCCGGCATCTGAATAAACAGAACGCTCTAGTGTAAATGAAGACCACAGAATCACGCCAAAAGAAGGACTGCCTCATGCTGGAATCGAACCAGCGACCTTCTGTTTACAAGACAGACGCTCTGCCACTGAGCCAATGAGGCATATAAATAAGCGCAATTCTAATGAATTAATCGATGTGAAGGTATTTGCATCTGAATAAACAGAACGCTCTACTGTAAATGAAGACCACATACCACAGAACCACGCCAAAAAGAAGAACTGCCTCATGCTGGAATCGAACCAGCGACCTTCTGTTTACTAGACAGACGCTCTGCCACTGAGCCAATGAGGCATGCTAATAAGCGTAATTCTAATGAAATAAACGATGTGAAGGTATCGGCATCTGAATAAACAGAACGCTCTAGTGTAAATGAAGACCACAGAATCACGCCAAAAAGAAGGACTGCCTCATGCTGGAATCGAACCAGCGACCTTCTGTTTACTAGACAGACGCTCTGCCACTGAGCCAATGAGGCATGCTAATAAGCGCAATTCTAATGAAATAAACGATGTGAAGGTATTCGGCATCTGAATAAACAGAACGCTCTAGTGTAAATGAAGACCACAGAATCACGCCAAAAAGAAGGACTGCCTCATGCTGGAATCGAACCAGCGACCTTCTGTTTACTAGACAGACGCTCTGCCACTGAGCCAATGAGGCATGCTAATAAGCGTAATTCTAATGAAATAAACGATGTGAAGGTATCGGCATCTGAATAAACAGAACGCTCTAGTGTAAATGAAGACCACAGAATCATGCCAAAAAGAAGGACTGCCTCATGCTGGAATCGAACCAGCGACCTTCTGTTTACAAGACAGACGCTCTGCCACTGAGCCAATGAGGCATGCTAATAAGCGTAATTCTAATGAAATAAACGATGTGAAGGTATTCGGCATCTGAATAAACAGAACGCTCTAGTGTAAATGAAGACCACAGAATCACGCCAAAAAGAAGGACTGCCTCATGCTGGAATCGAACCAGCGACCTTCTGTTTACTAGACAGACGCTCTGCCACTGAGCCAATGAGGCATGCTAATAAGGGTAATTCTAATGAAATAAACGATGTGAAGGTATTCGGCATCTGAATAAACAGAACGCTCTAGTGTAAATGAAGACCGCCACAGAATCACGCCAAAAAGAAGGACTGCCTCATGCTGGAATCGAACCAGCGACCTTCTGTTTACAAGACAGACGCTCTGCCACTGAGCCAATGAGGCATATAAATAAGCGTAATTCTAATGAAATAAACGATGTGAAGGTATTCGGCATCTGAATAAACAGAACGCTCTAGTGTAAATGAAGACCACAGAATCACGCCAAAAAGAAGAACTGCCTCATGCTGGAATCGAACCAGCGACCTTCTGTTTACTAGACAGACGCTCTGCCACTGAGCCAATGAGGCATGCTAATAAGCGTAATTCTAATGAAATAAACGATGTGAAGGTATTCGGCATCTGAATAAACAGAACGCTCTAGTGTAAATGAAGACCGCAACAACAGAATCACGCCAAAAAGAAGGACTGCCTCATGCTGGAATCGAACCAGCGACCTTCTGTTTACTAGACAGACGCTCTGCCACTGAGCCAATGAGGCATGCTAATAAGCGTAATTCTAATGAAATAAACGATGTGAAGGTATTCGGCATCTGAATAAACAGAACGCTCTAGTGTAAATGAAGACCACAGAATCATGCCAAAAAGAAGGACTGCCTCATGCTGGAATCGAACCAGCGACCTTCTGTTTACTAGACAGACGCTCTGCCACTGATCCAATGAGGCATGCTAATAAGCGTAATTCTAATGAATTAAACGATGTGAAGGTATTCGGCATCTGAATAAACAGAACGCTCTAGTGTAAATGAAGACCGCAACCACAGAATCACGCCAAAGAAGGACTGCCTCATGCTGGAATCGAACCAGCGACCTTCTGTTTACAAGACAGACGCTCTGCCACTGAGCCAATGAGGCATAAATAAGCGTAATTCTAATGAAATAAACGATGTGAAGGTATTCGGCATCTGAATAAACAGAACGCTCTAGTGTAAATGAAGACCACAGAATCACGCCAAAAAGAAGGACTGCCTCATGCTGGAATCGAACCAGCGACCTTCTGTTTACTAGACAGACGCTCTGCCACTGAGCCAATGAGGCATGCTAATAAGGCGTAATTCTAATGAAATAAACGATGTGAAGGTATCCGGCATCTGAATAAACAGAACGCTCTAGTGTAAATGAAGACAACAGAATCACGCCAAAAAGAAGGACTGCCTCATGCTGGAATCGAAACAGCGACCTTCTGTTTACAAGACAGACGCTCTGCCACTGAGCCAATGAGGCATATAAATAAGCGCAATTCTAATGAATTAATCGATGTGAAGGTATTCGGCATATGAATAAACAGAACGCTCTACTGTAAATGAAGACCACATACCACAGAACCACGCCAAAAAGAAGAACTGCCTCATGCTGGAATCGAACCAGCGACCTTCTGTTTACTAGACAGACGCTCTGCCACTGAGCCAATGAGGCATGCTAATAAGCGTAATTCTAATGAAATAAACGATGTGAAGGTATTCGGCATCTGAATAAACAGAACGCTCTAGTGTAAATGAAGACAACAGAATCACGCCAAAAACGAAGGACTGCCTCATGCTGGAATCGAACCAGCGACCTTCTGTTTACTAGACAGACGCTCTGCCACTGAGACAATGAGGCATGCTAATAAGCGTAATTCAAATGAATTAAACGATGTGAAGGTATTCGGCATCTGAATAAACAGAACGCTCTAGTGTGTAAATGAAGACCACAGAATCACGCCAAAAAGAAGGACTGCCTCATGCTGGAATCGAACCAGCGACCTTCTGTTTACTAGACAGACGCTCTGCCCACTGAGACAATGAGGCATGCTAATAAGCGTAATTCAAATGAAATAAACGATGTGAAGGTATTCGGCATCGGAATAAACAGAACGCTTTAGTGTAAGTAAATGAAGACCACAGAATCACGCCAAAAACGAAGGACTGCCTCATGCTGGAATCGAACCAGCGACCTTCTGTTTACAAGACAGACGCTCTGCCACTGAGCCAATGAGGCACATAAATATGCGTAATTCTAATGAAATAAACTATGTGAAGGTATTCGGCATCTGAATAAACAGAACGCTCTAGTGTAAATGAAGACCACAGAATCACGCCAAAACGAAGGACTGCCTCATGCTGGAATCGAACCAGCGACCTTCTGTTTACTAGACAGACGCTCTGCCACTGAGCCAATGAGGCATGCTGAAAAGCGTAATTCTAATGAAATAAACGATGTGAAGGTATTCAGCATCTGAATAAACAGAACGCTCTAGTGTAAATGAAGACCGCAACAACAGAATGACGCCAAAAAGAAGGGTTGCCTCATGCTGGAATCGAACCAGCGACCTTCTGTTTACTAGACAGACGCTCTGCCACTGAGCCAATGAGGCATGCTAATAAGCGTAATTCTAATGAAATAAACGATGTGAAGGTATTCGGCATCTGAATAAACAGAACGCTCTAGTGTAAATGAAGACCACAGAATCATGCCAAAAAGAAGGACTGCCTCATGCTGGAATCGAACCAGCGACCTTCTGTTTACTAGACAGACGCTCTGCCACTGAGCCAATGAGGCATGCTAATAAGCGTAATTCTAATGAAATAAACGATGTGAAGGTATTCGGCATCTGAATAAACAGAACGCTCTAGTGTAAATGAAGACCGCAACAACAGAATCACGCCAAAAAAAGGACTGCCTCATGCTGGAATAGAACCAGCGACCTTCTGTTTACAAGACAGACGCTCTGCCACTGAGCCAATGAGGCACATAAATACGCGTAATTCTAATGAAATAAACTATGTGAAGGTATTCGGCATCTGAATAAACAGAACGCTCTAGTGTAAATGAAGACCACAGAATCACGCCAAAACGAAGGACTGCCTCATGCTGGAATCGAACCAGCGACCTTCTGTTTACTAGACAGACGCTCTGCCACTGAGCCAATGAGGCATGCTAATAAGCGTAATTCTAATGAAATAAACGATGTGAAGGCGAAGGTATTCGGCATCTGAATAAACAGAACGCTCTAGTGTAAATGAAGACCACAGAATCATGCCAAAAAGAAGGACTGCCTCATGCTGGAATCGAACCAGTGACCTTCTGTTTACAAGACAGACGCTCTGCCACTGAGCCAATGAGGCATATAAATAAGTATAATTCAAACGAATTAAACGACGTGAAGGTATTCGGCATCGGAATAAACAGAACGCTTTAGTGTAAGTAAATGAAGACCACAGAATCACGCCAAAACGAAGGACTGCCTCATGCTGGAATCGAACCAGCGACCTTCTGTTTACAAGACAGACGCTCTGCCACTGAGCCAATGAGGCATATAAATAAGTATAATTCAAACGAATTAAACGACGTGAAGGTATTCGGCATCGGAATAAACAGAACGCTTTAGTGTAAGTAAATGAAGACCACAGAATCACGCCAAAACGAAGGACTGCCTCATGCTGGAATCGAACCAGCGACCTTCTGTTTACAAGACAGACGCTCTGCCACTGAGCCAATGAGGCATATAAATAAGTATAATTCAAACGAATTAAACGACGTGAAGGTATTCGGCATCGGAATAAACAGAACGCTTTAGTGTAAGTAAATGAAGACCACAGAATCACGCCAAAAAGAAGGACTGCCTCATGCTGGAATCGAACCAGCGACCTTCTGTTTACAAGACAGACGCTCTGCCACTGAGCCAATGAGGCATGCTAATAAGCGTAATTCTAATGAAATAAACGATGTGAAGGTATTCGGCATCGGAATAAACAGAACGCTCTAGTGTAAGTAAATGAAGACCACAGAATCACGCCAAAACGAAGGACTGCCTCATGCTGGAATCGAACCAGCGACCTTCTGTTTACTAGACAGACGCTCTGCCACTGAGCCAATGAGGCATATAAATAAGTATAATTCAAACGAATTAAACGACGTGAAGGTATTCGGCATCGGAATAAACAGAACGCTTTAGTGTAAGTAAATGAAGACCACAGAATCACGCCAAAACGAAGGACTGCCTCATGCTGGAATCGAACCAGCGACCTTCTGTTTACAAGACAGACGCTCTGCCACTGAGCCAATGAGGCATATAAATAAGTATAATTCAAACGAATTAAACGACGTGAAGGTATTCGGCATCGGAATAAACAGAACGCTTTAGTGTAAGTAAATGAAGACCACAGAATCACGCCAAAACGAAGGACTGCCTCATGCTGGAATCGAACCAGCGACCTTCTGTTTACAAGACAGACGCTCTGCCACTGAGCCAATGAGGCGCATAAATACGCGTAATTCTAATGAATTAATCGACGTGAAGGTATTCGGCATCTGAATAAACAGAACGCTCTAGTGTAAATGAAGACCACAGAATCACGCCAAAAAGAAGGACTGCCTCATGCTGGAATCGAACCAGCGACCTTCTGTTTACTAGACAGACGCTCTGTAACTGAGCCAATGAGGCATATAAATAAGTATAATTCAAACGAATTAAACGACGTGAAGGTATTCGGCATCGGAATAAACAGAACGTTTTAGTGTAAGTAAATGAAGACCACAGAATCACGCCAAAACGAAGGACTGCCTCATGCTGGAATCGAACCAGCGACCTTCTGTTTACAAGACAGACGCTCTGCCACTGAGCCAATGAGGCATGATAATATGCGTAATTTTAACAAATTAAACGACGTGACTTTATTTTATTCAGCATCTGATTAAATCTCTAACCTATCTGTAATCTCTAACGTAATCTCTAACATCTCCAACATGAGCATCTCCAACCCTCCAACGTAAATGAACTAATGAACAAACAACTTCCAGAAACAAACCAAACTGTCGAAAGACGGAAGCGAAATTACATTGGAAAACACACGGAAAAGGAAAAGTTTAGGGCACACTTCCACCTTTAAATTAATCAACGCAGGCAGTTCTTATGAAATTAATAACAAAAAATCCTACCTTTACAGTGAAGGTGGTGCGCTCATCTGTTACTTGTGCAATATCGACTATAGAAGTTGAGGGTGACACGGCAGCTGGAAATATACGGTATTCGGTGGTATGCCATCCCTCGAACAACAAACTTTTTAATTTCATTTGAACTGGCCTATTTAGATACAAATTATTAATGCTGAAGCAACTAAGTTACAGGCCTACAAACGACTACGGTAACTCCAACTCGAACAGTTTACAGGTTACTCAATGCAGTTTTTGTAGTCATGACTGCACAATAGTTATCGCACAGTAATCACAGTTAAAATAGTCTTGCATGATTTGATATACAAATCGAGGAAGTAATAATGCCAATACCTGTCGCACGGGAAGACGTTGTTGGGCTAGTAGAAGGGATAGAAGGGACCGCGAGAGCGGGAGTGCCTTGCACAACAGACTCCAGTCTGTGTTTCTTCTCTTCAAGAGGCAATTCCACATTCGCTGTTAATACAACAACCTCTGGTTGCACCGAACATAAAACTGAAGCTTTATCTGAAATATGAAGGTAAATGTATGAGATGAAAATGGTCAAACAAGGTGCGCGTCCATGTTACCAAAGTTCACAGCATACGTTTCGCTTTAAGCTAATTGTGTACGTTACTGAATTTTCCTTTTCAGATAAAACAAGCACCCGCCACCGCCAACCAGCAGCTTATATTATGAAAAAAAAACGTGATCCTGTAACTTATTTATATATCGAATCATCGAACCTACGCCAATTTTCTTCTTGTACAGACAGAAAACAAAAAAAGTAAACCATCACAACTAGTAACTAATCACCTATCACAATGGGAACGGGGGTAGAGCTAAGAGACTCATCAAAGCTGTCCTTCCGAACGAGACCGATATCAGTACCAGATGGCTCCAATCTCGGTTTCTTCTCTTGAACTGCGACTTCGCTTCCGATATCGTGTGCCTTTGGCTCCACCGAATGCGGAGTCGGATTACCTACGGGTGGTGGTGGCTGGGGCTCAGCATCGCCTAAAAATTCTATAATGACGTTGTAGTGGTTATAAAAGCGCAAGCGCGTTCTCAGTTATCAGTTTAACCACACACACATTATCACCTAGATTTGAAGGCATTTTCTATTCGACACGAAAATTACGCGATAAAATCAACTATTTATCACTGATTAATTTGCACCAAGTAAGAAAAATACAAATGTCGAAACATCCCACAGAATCATAATTAACAAAAAAAAATACCTGTGAAAATAGCGGAAGTATTGGGAGACTCGTCAAAGCTATCCTTCCTAACGAGACCCGTACCAGCAGTATCAACAGTCTCCAATGCTGGTTTCTTCTCTTGAAGCGTGACTTCATCGACCGGTGGCGCACTGTCCCTTGCTTCTGTCGAACTGACATTTAGAATACCGGCGAGTGGTAGCTGAGGCTCAGCTTTACCTAAAAAAAACTACAGTCAAGATAAAACAGGCTTTATAAACATTTATCAGCAAGAAAACCACGTATCCACTTTAAAGGCACATAAACCATAAACGTCAGAACTTAAAGGGAATATGTAGGCACTCAAAATGAGCAAAAAAAAGCGAAACTAGCGTTTCCATACCAGACGTTAATTTAAATAGGCGACTGAATATGTAAATACGAAATTGGAATGCGCTGCATCTTGAATCTTGCTATTTGCCGATTTAAACTGAAATTTATTCAATCAGACCCAAATTTATGCAAGGGGTCCGAATTAGCGTTTACTATGGAAAAGGCGAGCTTTGTAATTGATTTTCTTTTAAGTGGGTAATTGTAGACAACTTTTGTTATTGTTTCCTTAATGGGCAACACGCATTCTATTAATACAGCTTAACTTCAAAAAGGGCCTACATATTCCCTTTAAGTTAACCAAACACACCTGCGACGATGACAGAAGTACAAGGTGAGTCATCGAAGCTATCGTATTCAGCAACATCAGCATCAACCACCTCCAGTCGCGGTTTCTTCTCTTCTACTTGAACCTTCACTAGTGGCGAGGCGATTTGTTCTTTTGTTGGAACTCCATCCATTATATTGTTCCCTAAAACGAGTATAAGTATGAATTAAACGAATGTAAAGGGCAACTGTGCCAACTGGAATAAACTACAATCTTCTACTTCCTCCAACAAATAAAAACAACATGCATAAGAAATAAGGATAATGTATACGTAGAACTTAAAAATTTAAAATATAGTAATTAAGTTCTTATGTTTTAGCAAGACTCTAAAGTTTTCAAATACACAGTTGCCCGGTATATTCGTTAAGTACTTATGTTGAAACATAAAGTCAATTGTCCTCGATAAAAACAGCAATTCGACCAATAATTACACAACTTTCAGTAGTAAGTAGTACTCAAGTACTCAGGGCATCGTGGACAATAAACAAAAGAAAATAGTTGAAATGTAATACAACAATCAAACCTTTTTGGAGAAGAGGGGACTTAAACGATGGTACAGGCCTTCGTCTCTTCATTCCACTAGACAGAATAGGTGTGCCAGGTGGTACAGACACTGCTCCGGTACTGGTACCAGATACTGCGAGTGGTGACCTGCAGATAATAGTATTTTACAAAATACGCTCATAAGCGAAATACCCCTACTTCTCTTCATGATTGCGTTACAGTTACACTTATTTTTCAACAATTAGGCTCACTTACATAATTTGATACTCCTACTTCTCAGAATTCAAAACGTTGGAAATTTGTTGGTAAAGAGTAGCGAAGGTATAAAGACAATAACTCTACTCATATTCGCGCACCTCACTCTTTCACCATAAATGATCTTGATCTCGAATCTTTACATGTCTGAAGTGAAGAACTTCTGTAAAATGCTTACGAACAAGTCCGAGAGTCTGATTACTTCATGACAAAATATAGCATACCTGGCTAGCAATGGAGAAACAAAGGGTTGCTTTCTACCGGCAAGGAAAGGAGAAGCACCGTTCGGAATCGGCACTCTATAAAAAAAAAGAAATAAAAGATCCAAACATTTACCCCACGGCCCACCCACGGTGCCCAGCCCTCCCCCACTAATTGTAAGACCAAACACTTACTCTGCTCCATAAACATGTCCGACGTACATCCTAGGAACACATTTCTGATAGCCTACGGTAATCCGGGTAATCATACCCGATAACCAAAAAAACTACGGGGCCTCTTGACATACAGTAACAGGGCCCCCACTCCCTCGTTTTCCTTATATACATAGAAAACGCGAAAACCAATTTAGTACCGGTCTGCCCTAAAATCAGGGAAAAAAAACCGGAAATTTACCGGTCCAGTACCGAAAATATACTCTTTTTGCTGGTCGGCGGCGCCGGGAGGGTACCTGCGGTCTGAAACTGGTACTAATTCAGTTTAGACCCGGTTTAGACCATTTTTGGTCCGTCTTGCGCGTATCGCGATGGGCTGCGGCGCGTGTTATCCAAAATCGACGCTTCTTCTTCTTTTTGCTGAATTCTCTCACATCACTCTGTGTGTACATTGTTTTTTTTGTATCGTTTTATTGTATGTGTGAATAAAGTAATTCATCCATTGCCAGTGATTCTTCTTGCCTCCGGGCCTTACCGAGCTGTTCAGCTTTTCTATCAGTGTTTCGATATTGTATTTTTGTGGCTCCTTATTGTTGGTCAATTCAGCCGCGTATATGGTATGTTTCCGATATCTGTTTCAGTACGATGTGTCGACATTCCGCGTCTCTTATCCTGTTGTTTTGGCTGCATGGAATTCCGTTATGAACTGGGCCACTGGACTATATGCTTGGTGAACTGGATCACGAACTATGTGGTTAGTTTTGCGTTGCATATTCTCTTACTCTCATCAAAAATGAATCCTCGCGAGTGCTGTGTAGTAGTTATGGGTTCTGTGGCGCCGCGCCGCCTTAACGTTTCAACGCCATGCTTCAGCCACACATTTTTTGTTTAGATGTTGAGTACTTTCTTGAAGTTCATTCCGAATGATATGCGTGCGGATTGCGAGTTCCCGTGAGTTTTCGCGTATGTCTACTTCTACTTCAAGTTACATTTTTAAACCACTTAAAAGAGTATAGCTGAATTATATGGTTGACTTATGTTATGCATTTCATGTTCAGATTCCATTGTTGCGGTTGCCAACCAGATGAGTTGTGAAATCAAAACTTCGGATTTGTTTACGGTTTGTTGTTAATTATTTGGTTGTAATTACAATTGCCCTCGAATTCGTGTATCACATTTATGTACCTAATCTATAGTATTTCAGCTCCGTTATGTTCTATGCTTTTGAACTTGGACGGCTCTATCTTCATTCGACAACGCCCGTGAAGCTTCTATACAAGCAGGATCGGAAGTTTATCCTCGCATACCGTACCTCCGTACCTGCCACCCGGCTACATCTTAGGAGTTACTCATTTGTGTAAGTGTTATGATATTGTTATTTTATATTCTTCAGTATACTAGTTTGGTTTTCTTCTGCACGAATCATGTAGCTGGCTGCCACAATATAATACTGTTTTTAGTAAATCGTGGTCTCAGCAGTCACTTTATAAGTCACCGTGATGCGCTATATGCTGGATGTTATTGAAACCTTCACCTTCAACACACATCCACTACTTCTCATTCAGATGTGCTCACATGTGTAAGTGTTTCGATCTTTTACTCTGTATATACATAACTGCACATGTGCGTGTGGTTTCTTATTTATTTAGTGGTTTATGGGCTTGAGACTTGAGTTAGTTTCCTATTTTAGTCCTCACGCCGTTATTAGTGTTATTTGTTACCAGACGGCTATCGCCGCCGCCTGCGACTATTCAGGAGGTCCTACTAAAATGACCATACAGCGAAACGTCTCCGTCTGGAACGTATTTTCCAAGTTTATGTAATAAAATTCAATTATGCTTATTTTGAAGAGTTGCGGAAAGGGTCTAGTACAAACGCCCGAAACGTAGAATTCCGTTTCGTTCACACAAACAAAAAAGTAAACTCCTCATTTTATAGTAAGATTTGCTTTCTTATGAGTCTCACAAACGATTAGCTTGTTTAGTTAGCTGTTTTTCTGTCATACCAATCTCGCTTTTTATTCCAGATCGATACATTCGGGCAATCGGATGCATTTCTACTGCATGATCAGAGCCTCGGTGGACGTCATGACGAACTTCCTCTGGGAACAAGAATGGTTACTGCATCACTTTCGCTTGGAAGTCTTAGCGGTTAGATTTATTGTGCAATAAGCAAGTTCATTTGTAAAGTATATAGTACTGGGTACTGGCCACAATATTCTATTCTATGTATAGAAACTGTTTTGTTTGTATATTCTTTAGCTTATTGTCTTTACTTGTGTTTATTATACTTTAAACTATTAGAAATATTTTCAAAATTGATCCCTCCCTGACTAGATGTAGAATATATAGAATCTTCGAGCTGACAATGAGCACGACTCCCTTATGTTAACTGTTAACATAAGGGAGTCGTGCTCATTGTCAGCTCGAAGATTCTATATATTCTACATCTAGTCAGGGAGGGATCAATTTTGAAGTATTCGATGCTTTTTATCTCATATTTAACATTTATTCTCACATTCCCCTAATTTTTTTGCGTTAGTATACTAGCCTTGTTGTTAGCAGTAGCTGTTAGGTGTACCTTTCTTAGACTTTTTAACTCTAACTCTGATTGTATTATATCCCATATGGATATCAAGTTTAGTGTCTGAATTCTTCTATGTTGTATTTATTCGCATGTTTCTCTGCATTTATTGCACTATGTTCATACTGCTGTGAATAGTTTTAATAGGTTTATCGTATTAATTGTGTTTTCGATTGCGTTTATTTCTAATAAATTATTATTATTTTCGGTAGTTATTGTATTGAGTTACAGTAGGATGTGTCGGGGGGGGTGAAAACTGCAAAGATAAGATGTTTTATTCGGCAGCGAAACTACCGTAGTTTGGTGATTGCGTGTCGCGTTGCTTGTCAAAATAGTACCATTTTCGTCTCAGGTGACTCTAGGCCCGAAGGCATGCCCTTTTCGGTGGAACAGGGCTGGCCTTTTACCGGCCTTGGAGGGTGCCAGGGGTACGCCCTGGGGCTTTTGTGAGTTTTGGAGGGCATAAAATGAGGCCACAAACAGGCCATTTTGAACAGGGTAGAAAAGAAATACACACCGTTCTAGCTAACCAGCAACGAACTTACACCCGGAAACACAACATACAAGTACCTAGAACTTTGCAAGACAAATGCACCGGAGGAATCGAACTTGCGACATTAGCTAAACACGTACTCCAAACCAGCGCCTTAGACCACTCGGCCATACTGCGCATGGCAGTCTGTGTTGGTTGCGAAATATGACTGCTGCTGCTTCACAAAAATTTAAATCCCAATTTTCGCGCGCTTTATAAAATGCAAGGCTACGGCAAAGTGCCATGTAACGGGCACGCCCCAGGTTCGGAGCGACATTTTCCCCGTTTGTGGCCTTATCCCGGCCTTCTACAATTGAAGGGCACGCCCTAGGGCATATTTGCTTAAATGCATGCCTGCGGGCCTAGAGTCACCTATGGTACCCGTCTTCGACCAGTCTAGCCCCAATTTTAAACGGGACAAACCGTGGTTTTTAACCCGGCTAATTTGGTATTAAACCGGTACTAAATTGGTACTCGCGACCTTCTGTGTAAAGAACACAGTAAACCGTTAAAAACTAGTTCTCTTTGAAACATACTCAATACCAACAGCCAAACTTCGTCGGCCAATCAACGAAGAACCGGGAGCTATAGAACCATGAACCATGGTCGAAACCCCTGAAAGGACAAACCTATTCGGCGTTGTGGTACCCATCGGATTCTGCTCATTCAGAAGTATATTAGGTTTCGTCTCTCCTTTCACTTCCACTGTTCGCGTAGGAGGAGTGAGTGCAGAAGAGTCTCCGCCTTCGAACAACTTCCTGACGTGTGCCAGCGATTCTGGCTTGACGGTTCCTACAAAAGTTCTACGATGAATTGTTCTACAGTACTCTGAATTACTCTGAAATAAAGCACGGAAGGACCTAGACTTAGAAGAAAGTAACTGGGAAAAAGTCAGCTTTCAAAGTTACCGGTTTCTTGAGCACTTCTTCACAAATGATGATTTGACAGCGCAATGAATGGTCGATAAAATTTTTGCAAAAAATACATGTTTCAAATATGGTAAATAAATAGTGCATTGCTTTTCGGACATTAATCTGGTAATGGAACGCTCACATAGAAGCCGATCAAAAAAAAAAAGAACAACATCAAAGGCCATATTCACCACTCCGATTATCTCGGGGAAATATTCCCTGGGGACAGAAAATTGCATTCTAATGTGACACACGCAGAGAAAAAGACGGGGAATTAACCATGGGGAATTTAGTGGTGAATATGGAAGGCTTTCACCAGTTGGGTAGAACAAGATCATAAATTCAGAATGACAGATGAATCAGAATTCCAAAAAAAAAGAAGAAGAAATACCTGATCCTTCAAGCGGTAGCACTGTATCACATAAATCTGTCGCAGATGACTCCAATATCAGTTTAGACTTCTTCAGTGCATCTTTGCTAACAGCAACTGAAAAGGGTAACCATGAAAAGCTCTATAAGAGACTGAAAAGAGAGAGAGAGAGAGAGAGAGAGAGAGTGAAGAGAGAATAAACTACGAATTTCTACAAAAAAGATCCTGCATTTGCATTCAACACGGTGGATTGATGGATACTGTGGGTGAGTTTACATCAGTAAGAAATGTAGCCGTAGAAACATCGCACTAGTGAGAGAACGAGCGAAACGAGCGATCAGCGAAAATGAGAGGGAAGGGATAATTACTGTAAATGACCCTGTTTTGTTCCTTTTTTCGGTTTTCACTGTTCCTTTTTTTCGGTTTGGCAGTCCCTAATAGGTTGATACCTAACAACGAAGAACTGTAAGAACCCTAATATAACACAAGTCAAACAAGTACACAAACCTAGCAATTCGTTCTGGGGAAAAGGAAAAACTTTGACATAACGCGTACCTGTTTTTCCCGATCCTGCGGTTGTAAATCCAGAAAAAACAGGCGGTTTCTCTGCTTCACTGACTGCTGGAATGGCTGACACCATATTCTGCACATTGTCTGTAGTCGATGCCGCTAAATGCAGAAATATAAAGTGGGAACATGAAGATAAACTGGTCAAACAGAAACCAGCACATAACAAGGATTCAACGCTACAAAGAAACCTTCAACATGTGCTAAAAGAAAGTTGCTTTAAGACAACCAATTGAAACATTTACATGTCCATATTCAACTACAGTAGACAGTTGACAAGTTCAAATACGCCACAAAAAAACGGGAAGGAAACGCGAGGAATCACGTAGCGCATATACAATGAGGCAATAAATAAAACCTCTACATGTCGGTTTTTGAAACGCATCGGGGACAACTGCATTCTTGTGTACTTATGCTAACAATAAGTGGGGCTGAATCGGGCTATCGAGGTCGTTTTTTTATTCCAAATTATGCTCATTAGCATATTATGCGTGAAAACGAAGATGCCCACGAGGCGTTTTAAAAACCGGCAGGCACTTCGCTTTAACTTAAAGTACCGTACCGTACCTGTCAATTCGGAAGCATCGGACGACCTTTCAAGTGTATTCGGATCATCCAAGGAGCTCGTCTGAAGCGCTTCTTCGCTGACGCTCACTAAAAATAACCATATAGTACTGAATACAAAAACACGGACCTCGTACTCGTTTCCATATTCCCAGATTCTAGTAGAATATTGCACCTACGTTGAATTTTGAAATATGCTCGTAGGCCATAGACCATAGGACCCAACAACAATACCACAATAAATAATGCTGATTTTAAAATGATTTGGTTCGGCAGAAACAAGGACCCTACGTTTTTAGTTAAATAATACAAGTCATACCTATTTTGCCGGTTCCTGACGTAAAAAATCCAGCAAACTGTTGGCCAGTTTTTTGAGCGGGGATCTCATCTCCCGATAGCTCTTTTCCCAAGATCTGACGGCACTTTTTCAAAGCTTCCTCGCCGACATTCACTGAAATAGAACAAAAAGTTCACATAGCAAGTTCAGCTAAAAATCCATGAGATTCAAAATGGAAATAGTGCTCAAAGCGACATACCAATCTGTCCGGTCCCAGCGGTCGTAAATCCAACAAATGGTACTGCGGGGGGCGGACTGAATGAACATTCCCTTAGTTTCTGGAGCTCCATACATACAACGTTATTTTAGCGAGATAGTGAGTCTTAACCATTCATGTTTTGTGTTCGGTCCATTAGGGCGCGTTTAAGATGGCCGAAAGAAAGAAAAAAATAGGTTTTCGGCCGTTCAGGTTGGCCGAAAAGAAAACTTTTGAAAGACAATGCAAAAACAAGAGACGCAGACAAAACCCGAAAAAAATTACTGTATTTTTTCATCTTCCCTTAGTATTAAAAATTTTCTTTTCGGCCAACCTGAACGGCCGACAACGCATTTTTTTTTCTTTCGGCCATCTTAAAGGGACAGGCCAATCAAATTAAACCTATGTTGACGAGATGTTCATACTGTTTACAAAGCATTTTTATTACAATATATACAAACCAAATTTCACCTTCATTCACCCTGGGACACTTTTTTCCGACACGCTCAACTCATATGTATACCGTAAACCTGCAGATTTCAAAGCCGTATACGCAAATTTTGATCGCAGTCTATTTTACGATAAATTTGCATAGGCAGCTTGGAAATTTCCGTTTTACGGTATACATATGCGTTGAGCGCATCGGAAAAAAGTTACCCAGGGTGAATGAAGGTGAAATTTAGTTTGTATATATTGTAATAAAATTGCTTTATAATCATTATGAACGTATCGTAAATATAGGTTTACTTTGATGTCCCTTTAAGCCTGTCCCTTTAAGGGCGCGTTGGGGTTGCTCTTTCCGAAAGAGAAAGAGGCAAAAACCCCGTTCGGGTTGGACCTTTCCGAAAGGATTTAATGCTTTGTGAAAGTGAAAAGTACAGTACACACTTTCCTTGAACACGCAGGGGTTTTATTTTTATTTGAATGTGCACGGTCTGCGCACTTGTGCACAATTTCGGCATTGTATTTTTTCCCGGCCGCCGACCTGCCCGCAGGCACATGGCAGTACGTGCACAAGATCGGAAGGAAATGCACAGTGCACAATTAAATCGATTCAAGTCTTAAAACGAAAACCCCTGCGTGTTCACGGAAAGTGTGTACTGTACTTTTCACTTTCACAAAGCATTAAATCTTTTCGGAAAGGTCCAACCCGAACGGGGTTTTTGCCTCTTTCTCTTTCGGAAAGAGCAACCCGAACGCGCCCTTAGGTCTAGGTCACGCGACTGTCTTCGCGTAGGAAAAGCATATCACCGACGTCAACAGCAAACAAAAGCCCAAGAAGTGCTACAACTTGCGCTAAATTAACACGAACGATAGACCAGTAATAAATACCGGCATTTGTACTGGCACGGACGGATTTTCGTGCCCAAATCGTTTTTCCTTTTATGAAAATCGAACATCATCGTGATTATGAAAACAACCTGGATCTAGCGCCTTGTTCCTTGTTAGTTGCATCAGTCCATTCAAGAGGCATATCAAACGAATCATCGAGCGTGGCGGAAGAGGAATCCATATCCGGCTTCTTCTCAGCTCCCGCAACACTTTTGAACACAACCAAGTCACAATCAAACGAGTCTGGTATTTGCGAAGGAGCAGACATGCTACTCTACACCTGGAAACTGCAAGAAAGTGACAAAAATAGGAACAAATCAACAAATAGGTGAAACAAACAAGCGCATTTTAACAAATCTTCTATTCCTCGTTTCTCCACCAAATACTTCATCAAGGGTCAAGCGCATTACAATCAAGGAGAAAATCAAAAAGATACAAAGATAACAAAACAGTAAAAATCAGAAGAAAAAGGAACTTTTTATGATGAACACAAAACATTTGAATGTTTTGTTTTGCCGCCGTTCCACAATGCATAAGTACGGCAACTTTGCACTTTATGCACAAAGAGCGCGAAGGGCGCATGCAAAAAATTGGCGGGAAAAAGACGATTCCTACTGTACCTACAGTAGAAATAGTAATTTTCAATAAAAAAATCAATTCAACAAACATCTCTGCTTTCAAATTATTTATTCAGCTTCATTATTCAATCCACACATATTTTACCTACATATATTTCAAAACAAAATACGCGATTCACCTACAGCAAACGGACAAAATTAACATGGTTATTTTGTGATCAATATAATTCCTAAAAATGTTCCTATGATTAGTTTTGACGTCATCCTTTAATTGTTGAGCAGCTGGCTCACGTATTGACTACATACGGGACCAATGTGGGACATCATGGACATTGAAGGTCCAGCATCTCCTCCTGCCCCACCACACATGGACCAAATATCTTCTTTTACTTCGGGACTCTGAAAGCAATCAATATCAAATAGTGCTTCGAACTACACTTTTATCCTAAGGTTATGATCTTTATATGAAACAGTTTTAGGTGGCAGTCCGACGCGAACGCAATGCTCAGCACCTAGTAGCACAATTTCAATCTATAGGTTCGTTCTTCCGGGAAATCAACGGAAATCCGTAGAAACGGTGCAGGGGATCTCACAGAGCAAGACTGCATGGCCGACCTCCAGGTGGTCAACATGTGTTACCCAGCTACCAACTTTTACACCTCTGGTATGGTGAGCACCTATACATCCACCTATCCTCTTGCTTAGTTGCACAGTATGGTCCCAGAAAAAACACACAGTACGGCCTCGGAAAATATACTATTACCATAGCGCTCCCCATCTTATTCATAGTGATCGTGGTGGGATCCCTATCATAGCAGTATTCCTCAACTAGAGTCTGCACATGATACTGAGAAGGTGCTGGACCAAGACGACTGGGCGGGGATGCGAGGTGAGAAGCTGAAATTTTGTTGGTAAGTTTCGAAGAGTTTCGAAGACAGTCCAAACTTTTGGTGCAATCCAGAATCGGAACCATGCACTTAGACAGATGGCGCATATGTGGCATACTTTTGGCGCAATTCTGGACGAACAGCGCACCCTTTTCCTGGTTGGTTTCATTGAAATAGTAGAAAGAAGGCTTGCGGCCGGCCTGTTGTCTCGCATGTAAAATACCGTCCTCGGTGAGAGCTGACGGACACTCCACACAAGGGTGAAAACGGCCAACAGAGTCTGAAAGTAACTATAAAAGAAGAAACACTGTTGGTGTGCGGCGAAGGTTTGGCGAATACCCGGCTATGAGCTCGCGAATTCCGAAAGAAACGTAGAGCGACATAGGCAATCATAGATCCGGAGATATTATGTCACAGTAAGTGGTACCACTAGTCTCGTTCATATGAAATGTACTACAATAAGCATAACATACCATCACCGTCACACATCTCGTACTTGCCAATCAGCTCCTTTGGCCAGATAACGCCGTTACGTTCCTTGAATTACGGTAGGTTTAGCAATAGAAAAAATTCGCGTTACTTTAAAAATCATTGCTGTTTAATTTGTCACACTGCATATTCATTGCATGATTCATGAACGAATTACATAATTCATCGCCAGGATTGTAGTATATGTTACGTCCGGGGTACGGTCGTATTATCTCTAATGTGTATTGTAGAAGGCCGCCAACATTTAAAAATCATCCCGCACCAGGTCTTTCATTAGATGATATTGTTCAACATCAAAAGTTTCAGCAGTGCAAGCCGACTCTTCAGAAACGCTTGTTTCTGCCATCCTGAAAAACATAGAACGTAATTTCAAATATAAAAAAGAACAGGGCCCCAAACACCAACACAACAACCAATTATTCCAAGAACCTGCTATTCTGCTACCAATAACTCATAAAGACAATTTTGCATGTATGTAAATTAAAGTGTCGTATTTGCCCTTCATGACAATGTACTACATGCAACTTGTGAAATACGTTTTAAAGAGTAATAGTGCTATTCCCGTGAGAATGTTATGGTGTACTGCGAAAAAAAAACAGGTGCGTCTTCCACGCCGACTTTTATACCAATCTTCACAGTAATCGTAGAACGACAAGGCGAGCTTTTTTTCTTTCCTGTACAGATCTTGTTTCTCAGTGTTTCGCAATTTAATCTCATACTTGTATTTGCTATTTAAACTTGTCTGTTTACAATATGCGATTGCTGTCCTGAAGAATAATCAGGTCTCAGGTCACAACCCTTTGTAGATATCCCACTTGCATCTTCACATACAGAAAAAAACCTGTCGGCGCTTCTCCCTAACTCCAACGAATTTCACAATGTGTTTGCTTTACTGTTACGCAGTTATTTCTTTTTCGTCTGCATGCCACTCGTCTTGTCTACTAGTTCCTACGTGATTCTTCCGAAATTCTTTCTCGCTTATTTACAAACAAACACTCCAACATCTCAGAACTCTCAATAGTGATTCATTCGTTATATATAAGACAAAAAAATATGTTTATATATAATTTGTCAATAATTTATTAATTATAATTATTATGCAATAACATATTTATTAGCACACGAATAATTAACGCGAACAAAACATAAGAAGAAAATCAAAACAATGAACAAGGCACTAATTGTAAGATATGGCTGAATTTCTATAAATTCAAAAGTGAACTCAACGAGGTTCGTCCTAATGATAAGGCTTTAGGCGTTTGCGAATAAAAGGGTCACGAGCAAGCGTATGGTTAGATAGTAGTCATGGGCATATACTATTGCTCCACTTCTTAACCTTAGCAGTTGTTCAGCGTTGGGCGGGTTTAGCAATGTCCGTTTGTCAGCAATCTGTTGGCGATGTAGGTACAGTTTTCCGCTAAATTCCACTAGGAACGTGGACAGTGCGTCACAGAGGTGATGAGATGTTTCCAGAGATTGGAGACGTACCGTAGATATATGACGACGCTGGTAGTCTGAGTTTTTTCTCCAGAAATAGATCTCACGATGGATGCGTGTTGAGCGGCACACGGCGTCATCTCGTCCTTGTGTATCTTCGGTCTTGTGGTTACTACAAGCTTCTCCCTACTACCCATCGACGGAATACACTGCTTTCCAGCCCAGAATGAAGGTCGCTTCTTATTTTGTGTCAGTATACATCAAACTTTTAAACAAAGTAAATTAAGTTTAAATTTGTTTTATCCACTCAGCGGTGTTAACAATGCTCCAGGAGTTGCGGTCTCCGTAGAGCTGTCAGACGTACTTTTTGGTGGTGACGTATAGCCGTTAGTTTTTCCATTCTTATTAAAGAAAAGTTCATTAAGTAATGTGTCGGTACGCTGCCGCGCTTCGAATAACTCCTTTTCTAACGAGGCGACTTTCTCGCGCAGTCGCTCTAGTTCACGATCCTGAAATAATTGTCTTTAAAGCGGTATATAGGCCGGTTTTTGAATGCTGTATTTTTTTGTCGGCTCTAGTTCACGATCCTGAAATAAGTGTCTTTAAAGGGACGCGGTCACCGTTTTGGCCCTTATGTATACTTTGTGTTTTTATTATCTTCATAATTTATAACGCATAGTGTTGGGAAAATGTTTTGCAAGAAATACGGCAACAGCGAGTAAAATGATGACGAAAAATGTTGTCCTCGAACCAATACGCACCGTAACCCTAGTAATTGTCCAGCATATGGCCGTGCTGATAATTACTCGACGAACGTTATTCCACTAATTAATCGGCCGAATACCTCGCGGGCATTATAACATTTGGTTTTCTATGGCTAACTGTGGACCTTGGATTAGACGCAATTTTTTAATCAATGAATTTCTAGCTGAAACCGGCGTTTTTCCTCGGATTTTTTCCAACGCTATGTTTTCCATACTGTGCAGTTAATAAAACACAAAGTATACATAAGGGTCAAACCGGTGACCGCGTCCCTTTAAAGCGGTTTATCAGCCGGTTTTTGAATGCTGTATTTTTTTGTCGGATGCTGTATTCTCATGTAGCGTATACAAATATCTGCGGGCTAATGCGCGATTTTTTAATCTAATCGCACTCATATGCCTGCAGGTCTCCAAAATCAGTGTCAAAATTGACTGTTAGATGATGTGCGCCAAAAGTGCGCCACATACGAGCCAAACGTGTACCCACTAGCGTGCAAAACGTCAGCCACCGGCGCGCCAAACGTGCGCCACTAACGCGCCATTGATGTGCAAACTGTGCGCGACCGATTCTACCCCTTACCCTTACCTTGATCATCTGCAACCTCTTTGCTTTATCTCGATTTCTCTTCACCGCCTCATTATTTGCTCGTCTCATTTCACGATATTTCGGATCTTCTTTGCTCTGAAAAACAATCGCATTTTTCCCAAATAACTCTAAAGAAAACTAACAAAAACCATATGGAATTTACGCGTTTTCGGTCCGTACAGTGGTTTTCAAAAATCAACTTCATTAAATTTACATGTAGAAGTAAATAGTGTTTTGGGGCTAAAAAATCAGCTAACAAGACAAATCCTGTTCTGTTCAACATGAATTTTCATTGAATTTTGGGCGAGTTGCCAATGAAAAATTGGAAGTTTAACCGAGCGCGAAATAAAAAAATACAATAAAATTCAGGCCATTGGATCCCTGTGCATTTACACAAACATAATCGTGTTCAAGTTATCCCAGTGCTGTTTTATGTGTTGTGCTGAATTGTTGCCAAACTCGCCTGATAGAACACCCATGAAGTCTCAGTTCAGTGGCGATCTCTGTAGTGAAGCTTGGGGGTTCATGTTGTGAGCTGGCAATAGAGATCGAAGCAAAAGGTGGCTTGTAACTGCTTTCACTCCGTGCCCACACCCACGGCCGCCAAGACTCCCTGGGTAAAACCTCTTGGTGAAGAAGTTCCTTGGGGGTGAGTTCACCCAAGAGATGGGTGCTAGTGAGTAAGGGCTCAGGCGAAAGCATGATTAATATTGGGTTGGATGAGAAAGACAACATACGAATGCATTAGATGGAGAGTGTTTCCTTCTCTTTGCTCCCTCCGCTGAAGAAGAAAGATCGCCATCTGAAATTGGATATTGATTGTTTTTGATTAGACGCTAAGCTCCATGTACATGTATTCATATTAAAGCGATATATCAGCCGGTTTTTGAAACGTATGTTGGACTCTGTACTCCCACATACTGTAGGCAAAATACACTATATTGGAGCACAGCGTCAAGGATACGTTTCAAAAACCGGCTGTTATACGCACAGTTGTCTAAATGGAGAATCAAACCTCCCCTCACCTGAATCAGTCATACTAACCGTGTGCTCCACTTCTACTTCCTTCTTTTTCTCCTCTTCACTTTTTATTCTCTCAGTACCGTATATTCTCGGTCGACCCCGTCGCCGAGCTGGCCGCGGAGTTGTCGTCTAAAGTCAGGAATTGTACATATTTTATCATACAATTTTTCGTGGGAAGCTGACTCCTTCAGCCTGTTATTTGTATTTTACACCTGTGTGCGCGTGTGCGATGCTTGTCAACCTTTCATCATAATGATGCACACATTTTATGTGTTAATAAATATTTAATAAAATATTTAATGCGTGTGTGCGTGTGTGTGTGTGTGCGTGCGTGTGTGCGTGTATGTGTGTGTATGTACGTGTGTGCGTGTATGTGTGTGTGCGTGTGTGTCCGTTTGTGTCCGTGTGTGTGTGTGTTTTTCCACAGCTTACATCGTCCATGCTCGACACATCTATTATTCGATCAGTGTTCTCTTGTGGTGATATTCTTCCATCTTCATCTCGTTTAACATTTGTAACCGGGACTTCGGCGACGCTCGTTGAAGCTGTTGTCTTCTGGTCACTAAAAATTCTTCAAACATTCAAACTGATTTTCATCTAAAAATAAAATAAACCAGAACATAAAGCAGGAAAAATAGTACACGCAACTCCGACCTCACAAGTATAACTCACTGTTTTAGGTTCTGCTCAACTACAGTAGGAAACGCACATTACTGCTGATTGGATAAGGGCGCTGCGATGGGGCGGGGCTATTAAACTTAACGTGGATACAGTCATTCAGTTGGACAAAACCCAAAACTGGCGAAGTATTAACCGAGTCCACGGGCTGCGCGAATTATTTTGTAATTAATGTAACATTGTACGCTTCGACACAACGCCTCTCCTCGCACACTGTGATAACCAAGAGCATTCCTTCAACCCATGTTCACATCCGATGAGTAGTACTTTGCATAAAATTTGTATCTTGGCGGATCGAGCATTCATTCCCTCTCTAATATCTTCCCAATATTGTTCCAATCTTAATTTCATCCAAAAACAAAACTCACAATATAATCGGTAGTGGTGGCGGTTGTAGTGATGGTTGGACCAGTGGTACAGCTCCCTGGTAGGATAAGAAGTAGGGCAGACTATAAAACTTGAGTTATTTCGAGTACCTAAGCTGCTGCTACATGTCGATCTTGTTTCTTGTTTGACAAAAAGTTTACTCTCTTTGAGTACTACCAATGCGGCTAGGTTCTCATGGTGCCTTACTGAATACTATAGTTTCAACCCTTTTAGATGCGCCTGAGCCACCGTTTGTGAAACGTTAGATTTAAATTGAATAGAAGAAAATCCTACGGATTCAATCCTCCCAAAGCGTAAGTGTAATCTGACGACACAAGTGAACTTTGAAAGATTCCTGCACCTGATGACGAGGCACTCTGAACAACAATTCATTTATTTAAAGCGGTACCGCAGCCGGTTTTTAACATATATGTTCAGTCACCAGTAACGGCTGTCCCATGCATCATATGTATATCAACTGTTCGATATGATTTGCAAATATATGTCCACAAGGCTAACCTGTGTAGCAAGCGTGCCTCCGGAGTCTGCCAAGCTTAATTGAGTAAACCGGTTTCCGGTCGAGCTTGTTGAACTGTTCGACCCCTCCAGAGACTGTGTCGTTGATGATAGTGATGAGGACAGCGAAGTACTCATATTATATTAATTTGTTAAATTCAATAAATATTATGAAACAATATATGTTCTGCAAAAGTGCGTGCCTGAAATTGCTCTATTTATTTTGCGACTAAACGAAAAATAGTTACTCCATTAAAAGATTGTGAAAGGCGAATTAGAAAAATCAGTGCAATAGAAAGGGACAGAGTTTTTTCAGTGTTATAAATCACTCGTTGTGACTATGGATATGAAGAAAATCACCAGGACCATAAAAAAAAATGCATGTTGTGTTAAAAATGCATGCTGTTTTGTTTATGAGCCTGGGTTTGAAAAATTAAGATTCTCAGGTAACACTGGGAATACTTGTAACACGAGTTTTTTATTGTTGGAAAGAGGATTTAGGGAACAAATAGGACTAAATTTAATTTTGGCACATAAATGGCACAAAGTCGGTTTTCTTTGAAATAATCCAGACTATCTTATCTTATATTTCAGAAATATGGCTCATAAACGGCGTACATTCGTTTTATCACTGTGCTTGTGCTCAAACCTTTATGGTTAGCACTAAGAACAAATAGACGCCAGTCAAAGTCTTAAAATATTTTTCCCCTACAGAATAAAAACTCTTCCTAAAGAGAAAAATACACGTTTTCTAGGATATTTTGTCCACTATTACCAATATATTTTTAATACCGACAATAATTTTATTACCATGCTAACCATTCGTACCTATCTATAGATGAGTAAATGTTGTTTATTTATGTTTTAAATTTAGCTGATTTAAATCTAAATAAATAAATCGAAATATATAAAAATGTAAAAAAGATATGAAGAAACAGACAAGAGTTGCTGATAAGATTGTGTCATAGAAATACGATTTGCCCACTATTTCGCAAGGTAAAACGCTGTGTGTTTTATTGTGGGGAGAAAAGGAGAAATGACAAATGTTGTCGATGATAAGACCGAGAGAGAAGATAAGAGAAAACAAATAGTAGAGAATTTTGTGTAAACTTTCTATTGCGCAACGCGGGAAAAGATCAAGACAAAGAGAGATGCAGACGGGAAGAGTGGTGGAGATCGACAAAGAGCGAGAGGAGCAAGAGACTGAGGAGGCCTGTGCTTTGATAACTCCACTTTCAGGCCAGGAGGTTCGGTTCCACCCACTTGGAGAAGCCAAAGGTACTGTATACTGACGCGCCATCATTGGCTTCAGAACAGCGTCAAGGAATGAAGTCTCCCACGCCTTTTAAATGATTCCAGTCTTATCTGTGACTGAATGTACCGCCCCCCAAATATCAGGGAGATTAGCCCCGAAGGCCTCCTTTGCCTTCGCCTCATTGTAAGCTTAATAAGCCTAACCTGTAGTCACTAGGTGGACATTTACTTATCTCTTATTCACTTGATCTACAGCAATGAAGCTATCTATCGCCTCTTCTTCGTAATCTATCAGTCCCTCGTATCGTGGGAATGTTGGAAAAGGAGCCACATTGGAAAAGAACATCACTACTCTAGAGCGGCGCAACCCAACCTAGGTGTGCAATAAGAACGCAAAACTTTGATGTCAGCAACAAGGGTTAAATGCGCCTATCTTTCGCCGCTCGCTGGACTCCATCCAGAGGCCGGTTCCAATAAAAATTTACCGCTGAGGTAGGTCACAGGCGTCGGCGTGCTCTCTCGCTTTCTCTGATTTTGAGTGGCAGCGAAAGAAAGCCGAGAGAGCACGCTAAGCAGGAGACGCCTGTAACCTACCCCAGCGGTAAATTTTATTGAAACCGGCCTCAGGTTCATTGAACTCCTACGAGAACTTGGCGAAGATTAGGAGAGTCGCTGCGCACCTTTAACATGATCCTGCATCGATTTTCACATTTTTGTAGTTCATCATAGGAGATGGAAGAAAAATACCGGCCGGTTTTTGCAACGCATAGACGCATAGAGTACATCAGTATTCTTATGCAACATATGCAAATGAACATAAATTAGGATAAAAAATCGAACTAATTTCGAGCAAATTAGCATAAATACATAAGAATTCAGTTGGCGTTTCAAAACCGACCGGTATTTCGCTTTAAATTCATGCTTGCCGCCCGGCTTTGATAGTTAAGTAATTTTGAGAATGAGTTTTTTCCCAATCGGGGACCACATTTGAACTAGTGAACAAGGGTTTCTTCAGTAAATTGATACCGTACGGTCCGTATACGTATGCCGGATCCTCAAGGTAACAAGTAATCGACGCCAAACAGGAAGGATCGTAGAGCTCAAATTCGCCGGTAAATTATATTTCTACATTCCTACAGTTTTTTTATCTCTTCCCTATTGCCTATTGCATAACACACTTTATTTCAACAACGTACTATTTCACTATTTCACAACGTTAGAATCCCGTGACCTAATTTAAATAAACAGGCAAGATAAGACCAAAAGCGTCAATATTGCGTAGTGAGTCATATGACGTAAAATACACAAGCTGATGACATTCCAAACAGAGATTGCATAAGAAAGAATGCCAAAAACATGTCATCTTATTTATGAACCCCAAATATATAAATATCAACCTCCGCAATATAATCGATATATATATATATATATATATATATATATATATATATATATATATATATATATATATCCGGTAGGCCCGGCGCCAGGTTGGACGTATGGTATATGGTGAAATTGAATTGAGCCAAAAACAATAAGTTACGTAATTCAATTGCGTAAATATTGGTGGAAGGAATTGGAGGGAGTACTTCCTAGAGTGGGAATTTGTAACAGCTTTTCGCTGTTTCCTATTATTCCTATCAACCTCCTCTAGGTAGGAGGTATGGGAGGCTTCTCGCGACTGCGTGCATACGGCGACTCAGCGACGCCGTTCCGAACTTTGTGAAAAACTACACTACGCTATAACTCCCATACACTCAAACACAGCATAGCTCTTTTTCATGTGCATAATTCATAAGTGGATGTTTATACTTTCATTCTAATCACGAGCAACTGGTAATCTCTTCCCACTTTTAACGCAGGAGAGCACAACTAAAGTTTTCTTTATGTTTTGCTCCCCGAATTCGTTGCCTTTTCAACACTGTGTGGTTCTCGGAGCTCAAGATGAGAGTTGGTGCGCATGCTTTGAAAAGAGAACTGGCATATACAGCACTGAAACGGCATACCGGCATACGTCTCCGACGTCATACAAGCGCCGCCTGTAGTCCATCGTTCCAGCAGTGTAAGGAGATTTCCGAACGTCAGGGGCATTCCAAATGACTTATACCGCTCAAAATATTCCTCTTATTTCAGTCACATCTGAAACTCACATACGTACAAGCACGCAGCAGCACGATAAAAATATCAACAAAATTCACGAAAAACATAACATAGGGTTTATTGTACACCCACATAACGGAAAAAAAGTTAAAGGGCACAAATTAGATCAAACTGACCCGTTATATAAACATTCAACATACGTGTTAAAGGGACGGGCCCATCAAAATAAACCCATATTTTGCATGTTTTTATAATTTGTATAAAGGGGGTTTATTATAATATATGTACACTAAATTTCGGCTAGACTTTATCCCGCTGAAATTTTTCGGTGTCGATAAACGCATAAGTATACCGTAGAAGACACACAATTGCACCCTTATTTCCTTACCGTGTCTCCCGAGGATACCTCGCTCTGGTTGGGACCCGGGAGACCATCTGTCTATATAGCCATATTCCCCCGGGACACGCGACAAGAAAATAAAGGTGCAATTGTGTGTCTTCTACGGTACACTTGTGCGTTTATCGACACCGAAAAATTTCAGCGGGATAAAGTCTAGCCGAAATTTAGTGTACATATATTATAATAAACCACCTTTATACAAATTATAAAAACATGCAAAATATGGGTTTATTTTGATGGGCCCGTCCCTTTAACAATATCTTAACATTATTGTTAGGAAACGAAACTTCAATCGCTACTATTCAAATACTTATGGTAAACTATTATCAGAAACATACAAAAAATCCAGACGCTGATAACACCAGCGGTGGTCACTGCAGATAACGCTAACGTCAGCGATTTGTCTCGTATCTCTGTCATCTATCGTCTCTCGTTATCTATGCATTCGCTGAGGTTGACTGGCTCACTCCACTTCGCTGACACTGGCCATCCTCGTAAGCGTTCTCACTAATAACACCCGCCCCCTCCTACAGACTATTTAAAATGGAAAGAACAGCCGGAACGCCATTCGAAATCCTATTTTCTCCTTCTCATTAGCTTTACTATTCTTTCACCTCTAACAGCGCTGTTCAGATACTTACATGCACCTTTCCCACGCAACAGTTTACCTACATAATTTGGAAGTTTCACACTTACTATTCCCTAACCTAACCAACGGATACTCAAAAACTCCTCTTTAGAAATTAAATATAAATTTTCCATTTTCTTACATCTACATTATACAGTGAGGGCAAAGCTTAACATAATCAATAAATTGTTTATAATATAAGTAACAAATTTGTTTGCTAACTTCCAAAGGTAAAAACTGACAACAATTACATGTATCTAACAAGTTCATACTACAAAAATGCCAACGTGCCATTCGTTCGCCAGAACAGCGCCACTCGTTCGCCGCCTCGCCGCACGCTCACTCTTGAACATTGACCTTTACAGTACCCGCCGCTTCGCTTCGCCACGTTTCTCCCAGCTCGCCATCAACAAATTCCACGCAAAAGTGCACTACCGCGGACTGAAACAAATAAATATGTACCTAGCATAAGCGGCACTATCAAGGAACTCATTTGGACATGGCTCCCCATTTTCTCTCGAAAACGGTCGTCAACTGGTCACCAAATGGTTTCGGTAAAATCAATTTCATTACCTCTACTACACACGGTTCTGTGTGGTGTGGGCAATTGTTACGTAATATTTTGCTGTTTCTACACAATACACGAGTATGTTCGAGTATGTTCAGCATCAAAAAGTCAAAACACGAGTATGTTCAGCATCAAAAAGTCAAAACCGCAGACTGTAACAGAAAACACTTCTCTGTCTTATGCACATCTTTCATCACAATATTTTTTCTGAATTCAGAATTCATGCACAGCACACGTGTGCACATTTTTCTTATCAATTTACATCTCTACAGAACATGCCTAGCCATAAGCACGCGTTAGATGCATCCCGAAAATTCTTTGCAATTATTTCACCATTACAATCTTGTAAACATTTTTAAAAACAGAAAAGCTCCTCCCAACAAGGTACAAGCATAAACGCTACAGTATTCAACAGTCTACAAACCACGCACACAAGTTCATAGATTTCCCAATGTTTATGTTTCCCAATATTTGTTGAAAAAAAAAGCTCCAACACGAAGCTGCACTTCGCGGACACTCCCAGTCGTCCCCGGGGGTTTCCCCGTGTTATTCCCTCGGGATTCCCCGACCATTCACACCATCCCCTCAGTTAAAGCGATGTGGCATGTGGTTTTGAAGTATATTTTTCATAAATACATTCCCTCCCATACACAGTAATCCAAGTTTCCGGATTACATATATCACGCCACATTTCACAAACCGCATGCAGTACCGCTTTAAACCAATCTCATGAAAACTCCGTGCTATACAGGGGAAAACACCCGGGTTAACACATTTCCCAATGTATTTTCTAGTGAAAGACAGTGTTCTTATCATACGGTCCACGTGCCAATAATATGCAATCCGTACCGTAGTTTTACCGTAATGTTTGTCAACAATTAAATTGAACATTAGACCCTTTATCACACAACTATTTCCAATTTCGCAATAATTAACAACTAATTAATGAACAACAACGGCATTATCTGTTTTGGGTGTTTCCCAATGCAAATAAACAGCGGCGCCTACAACTGCGGGGAAACCCTCTAATAGTACACTGATTCTGATTTGCAAGTTGACAAGAGCGGAAATTTTTTCGCGTCCAATCAATTAAAATAGAAAAATCAATAGATCAATCAATATTAATAAGCTGAAATCTCATACCTGAGCAAATTGAATAAGGAAAGGTGCGCTGAAGTACTTCTCGTCGTGAGGGACCACCGTTTGTTGACGTACAAAGTCATTCTGAAATCCCATGAAATTCCGCCAGATCACTGATTGTGAGCTAATATACATCGTTCACGAGTTATCTTTATCTTTGAGGGGCAGAAAATGAGGCCAATGATAACTTTATCACCACTCATTCCAGTTCTTTTACCCTCAAAATGAAACGTAACGTTGAAGCGACCAAATCCTGGTCAAATTGTTGTCGTTCAAGATGCCCGGAGAACCAGGCCTAACGATCAAACAATTTCTTAACTGAGAGAATAAGTGACAGCCACCTCATTAACAATCTATAACAAACAAAAAGTAAAAAGTTTTGAGTTATAAAACTGACCGCCGGGTTGGCCGGGAATTTGACACTCGCCGTTACCGTAACCGATTGAATATTGGGTTTATGTGAGAAGTCAAATACCCCATCTACTCGAAGAGGCTGTGGTTGGGAGGCCAGAGCCTGCACATCAGAGCCACCACCACCCGGGGAGATCGATAACTGAAATTAACAAGTAATTAATTATAACGAAAGGTAATCGATTAATCGATTCTGCTCTCAATCAGCTCAAAACCTCGGCGAGTTGCGCTCAAAGATTTGATCACATATATTTATCAGTCTTAGCCTAGTTACTTACCTAGCATACACATATATACAGACATCCGCACTTACATAGACACATACACCAACAGCTGACACATACAGCCGTAAAACGTTACGTATGTAACAATTCGAAACAGTTCAACTCTACGCCAAGAAATATCTTTCACTGATTCCTCTCTCAACTTGGAAATTTGGACTAATACATATACACATTCCTGTGAAGTGCTTGTTGGCTTGCCTCAGTTTTATGCGCCCTTGCTCTTATCATAAAACCAATACTGAGCTGGCAACGAAATTACATAATGCCTAGCTAAGCAGTCAGCAGTGACGGAGACTAAGACGAGATAAGCGCCACAGAGCAAAACCGTCCAATAAAATGAGCCCATATCAAACCTTTTCTTACGACACCACATTCGAAGGGCAAATTCAAAAATTCAAAACTGTTGCATACGAAGTAAATTTAGTTTAAAAGAAAATGACGTACGTTCGCAAAGCTACAATCGTATGCCGCAGCCGCAAACGTGAATCACGTAAAGAAAGAAAACAATACAGTACACCGCTACACTACTATCCTTAGTTATTGTAAGGATAGTACAGTATCCTAGTGGTTGGTAAAATTATTCTCCACATAAGTGCTACCAAAAATATCCACAAAACGTGCTCGCAAAAGGAATGAACCACGAGGAATTATATAACTAGTGTCCGGCTGTCAGATAATGCAGACTCATGTTTAAATGACTCACCCGTATTTCAAACGTCTTCATTTGCTGGAAGAAGAATCGCGGCAGTGGAATCGGGTTCATGCACAGGGTCTTCAGAACTACCAGCAAGTGATTCACGGTCGAAAATGGAGCAAATTCAAACAAAGAATTTAAGTACAGCATTCCAGAATTACTGATTCAGATTCAGGAACAATATTACTACAAAGGTCGTCACTCTGTAACGTCACACAGCCTACAATCAAACTTTTTCACTCCTTCAAACGACTAAAAAACGGGGCCATAACTACAGTTATACAGTAAGAAACATCACCGAGCCCAAAAACTTCGCTTACCAGTTCACTAATCCTGTGTTGTCCTTTATTCGGTGCCTGTATCAACTGATCCATCTGCTTGGCGGCCCACGCATTCACATTACGCACTCTTAGGAGAGATGTACTCGGAGAGCTCAGAGCAGGGATACTCACTGGCCTGTAAACATTAACGAGGTAATTTACCTAATGCACACGGAACACTCTAAGCCTGAGCATACGGTATAACAAGTTTTTCGTAAGTATACCACAAACCGCACTGCACTGCTCATTCATGGGTAATTACCGAAACACGGTGACTTAGCAATCCAAGGTCAGGGTCCGGCCTTCTAATACTTATAACCTGAATACTTATTTCTGACACTTCTCTGTGTTTTATTATTCGTAAATATCGCTTTGTGCAAACAATTCTCCACTTTGTTTCTTACGAGCCCCATTAAACGAGATAACTCCTATAAAGTGAAGCAAAGAGCTTATCTTTGCCAAGAGTTGGAAAATTCTTATGACAGAAAGAGAAAAATTCTTGGGGAGACAGCTAAATGAGTCGAAACCGGGTCCCACATACTATACTCTCGGTTTTTTTTTAGCAAACCATGTACCTTCGCGTCGCGTTAAAGCTCAATAAAATAATCTGTCTTATACTAGTGTTACTTCTTACTCCAAAGTTACAGTAAGTGACTCACGGTGGCTGGTCCAAAGATACCAACGACGATATACCGTAGTAGATGATGTGCACGATGGCCGCGAGCTGTGAGATCAGATCCCGGGACCTGACATCAGCCGTGAACAGGAGTCGGGATAACCAACTCCACGCATCAGAAGCCACGCGCACGTAAGGGAGGATGCTTTCCAGCTGCAACGGATATACTAGTCCGACATAGAAGGATCTTCGCCCGTCATACAACGATCCGTATCGCTAGATTATTAGCGATCCTAACCATGAACGACCAATGTTTAAAAAAAACCGAGTTCGATTCTTATTATCTTTTAATATGCTACGTCATCGGAGTAAATCACAAAATACGGTCCCCTACATCGTACGGTACTATATTATTGGGCGAAGTAAACCGAAAACCGCTGTTTGGTCGCATTGTCGCATATCACACAGCTTCAACGCTATGTTTCAAGGTGAAGTCAAATGAAGCTAAAAGATAGCAGTAACTGATCGTAATTATATCCCCATATTTTTAAAACAAACCAAATTTCTGATGCGAAGTGCTGCCGCTGGTGAAGAGAACTGCTGACTCAGATGCACAAAATCGCCCAGTCCTCTGAAAACAATTTTTTTTTAATTTACAATAGCTCACGGAGGCACTGAGATCGTCCAGCTCAAAATTTCTATTCCAAAAGAAATAACGTTCCCAATGGACAAGCATTCTGCGATAGTTGATTAAAAAATCCATCTAGCTCTAGAGTCATTCAAATACCTATGAATTTTAATATAGCTGTCAAATTAACAAATCACCTAATTAAGCCAGCATTTTACAGTAAAGCAATGCTACACTACAGTAATGACTTGACAGTGACGGAATAAAATAATTCCAAATTCCAAATTACCTGACAACAAATGTGTATATCGTGTTCGTGGCAAGCAACGCTGATATGAATCGAGATGCAAATAGAACCGCGGGACCATGTGAGCCATTGCAAAGCCGCTAAAATAATCAAACTTGAGAATGCAAAGAAAAGCATTACACTGAAATCACAACAATCGTCTTGTTCCGTCCTGCGCTCTCCTTTTTATATTCCCCAAAAGATTTAGACACGAGTCTTTATTATTACAACAAATTTCTTGAGAATTAATTAACGTTCCTCGCTCTCACAGCTCACGGAATTACCCAACCAACTCCCTAACTCTGTTAAAGCGAAATGCTAGCCTCTTTGGAAAATTTGCATACGATAAGCAAATCATGTGTATCCTATGCTAATTTTGTACGATTGCCGTAGACGATCGTACAAAATTAGCATAGGATACATAGGATTTGCTGATCATATGCAAATTTTCAAAAGGGGCTAGCGGCTAGCATTTCGCTTTAACTAAAAATTGCATAATCAGCAACCTTGTCTCTTCTTTACCAGAATCCCAAAAATGAGGACGTGTCCGTTCAGTCATAAAATTTGATTAACTTTAATCAGTTTTAGATAAGGTCCCATCCCAGGGTCATTTCAATTTAAGATGTAACCGTAGGGAGTAAAGAGAAATGTCATCAAAAGCAGGTCAAACTTCATTTTCGCAAAATTCTATATTATACTATACAGTACACCGGCAGTTTGGTCGCTTAGTCTTCGTAACTCCCATTTCCAAATCAAATAACTACCGTAACCCTAACCTTGACTGACCCATACGCAAAATATTTTCCGAAGTTCTATCAAGGGAATTAAGGAATTCAAAAAGGGAGAACGATACGTGCAAGAAGACCGTAAACCCCCTTATCTCCTTCATAACACGGACTTTAAAACTAAACGGCACACGGAAAACAGTCGCGTGATAGTGATAAATAAAAAAGAGGGAAAATTATTGCAAACTATTAGAAATGTGTCACAATCTGGGGAACCTTTCGTCTTACGTTATAAATTTTAATAAATTAATCATAAGTGTTCGATGTAAAATGGCGGACAAAGTCCGACTGACATGTGACATATCCCACGGTCCCACAGCATACTACGAAGCGCCAGTAAATGTAAGTTATGAAATAAAGTTACGGTATACCTCGCGCTCGAGCCTCCGGTTTTTTATACTGATTTCTGCCCCATGAGAAGATGTGAGAAAACGTACACCATACTACCAACAAAATCTCTACACCCAAACTGGGTAAAAATCAAGTTCCAGAAACGAGAAAATAATCTAAAACCACACGATTGCCCTGGCCCAATCATCGCCTATGCTCCAAAATCCACACATTATGTATTTACACTTTTTCTTAGACCACAATTTTCTACCAGTCATTGCTCAACAATTGTATAACCTAAAAATTGTTGCCTTCTTTTTGCCCCAGAAGGAGAAGAACGAAAAAAGATAAGAGCATTTTACGTTATTAATAATTTCAGTTTCAAAGTCTGCCGAAACCAAAGAGCGAGGTGCCGAGGCAAACAAAATTGGCGCCAAAATTTTCCCAGATAAGGAAAACCCCCGTCATTCAGAAATTATTGGGAAAGAATCAGAAAAAGAAAACTGTACGAAAGCCACATTTTTAAGTGTTTTGTGAAAGGTGATTTGTGAAAAGGAACTATTTGATTTGTGAAAGAGTATGCAGGGCAACCCCACGCACCGTTGGTTCAGTGGTAGAATGCTCGCCTGCCTCGCAGGCGGCCCGGGTTCGTTTCCCGGACGGTGCATCATGCCGCATAATGTGATGGACGGTGGAACAATACTGTGCGTTTGATGTATCATAGAAGCAATAATTATAGAAGGGCAAATCAGAGACCCGATCGCTTTTTATTTAGTACATTATCGTACTATATAAAGGAGTAAATATAGTAAATAATAAGTAATGAGAAAAGGGTCACATTGTAGCTATAGAAATAATTGAGTCTGATAAATTCACACTTGGTAAACTATAGCACAGATGGGCGGGAGTGAGTGTTGTGATGACTAATGCGCGCCACTGGAAAAAGTTGCCTCGCAAACGCCGAGGTTTTCACGATTTGCCTCGACAATGCCGAGGAAAAAGCGCATCGACAATGCCGAGGTAGCGCCTCGCAAATGCCGAAGTGAGGTCCAAATGACTGCAGCGGAAAGACGTCCCTGTCTTTCCACCCTTTTGCCACATATGCGTGCATAGCTCAGTGGGTGAGGGCGCTGATTACAGTTGAGTGGTCAGGGTTCAATTCCACCCATGTTCATATTTCACATAAGGCTTTATTCATAGATGGTGTGTGATGTACATGTATATATGTAATAAAATGCATTAAACGCATACTAATTACTAATTTACTAAATTATTGTAAAATTTATTTACTATTGCCTCGAAAACGCCGCCTCGGCAAAAGCTAGGCAGCGATTTGCCGAGCTTTCGCCTCGACAATGCTCCGCGGCAAAACACGTGAAGGCAGCTAGGCATTGTCGGGGCAATTTTCACAGCATTTGCGAGGCAACTTTGTTCAGTGGCGGAGAACTGTTGTCACACACAAAAGCTAAAGCAACAAGCCTACCTAGCTGAAAATGTATATATTGATTATAAAAAGGAATACAGATTAATGGTTATTAAGTTAGAACAAGTCACGAACAAGGTTCCGTGACATACTATTTACAAATTATGTTGCATATTTATCCGGAAATTGACCAATAAAACAGTTTCACTACAAAGTAACAACCGACACAGATTGGGCAGGTAGAAAAAAATAACCGTGTTGTGCACTAGGAATGTAGCCA
>JAANDG010000925.1:0-36288 GCA_036852015.1 Pelodera strongyloides | reverse complement strand
AATTATAGCGCGGAATATGACTTCGTGATTTTTTTCAACTGATGAAGCAATCACTTCTTTTAAGATGGGAGCTGCAACATCAGCACTTGTGTCAGCAAAACGACCAACACACCCGGGACCTTCGTGATATACACGAAAAGGAGCGTAATTTTTGGAAGGAACAAAAATCCAAAATAGATAAAATGTCCAAGGTTAGTCAGTGTGCCCGTCGGCGTCTTCCTTCATTAATAACTACATGATATTGCGCGGATAGCGGGAGAGCCTACAGTCCTAGAGATACGAGATACGATTCTTTATTATATAGTATATTACATTATTTTGAATACTTTACTCTGCATAATAGACGAAAGCTATATAATACACCGAAAAATAAACATGTAAACAAAGCAAAAAATATGTCAAGGAATCCGGGAAATTATTATTCTTATTGGTTTAGCAGGAATACCGTGAAGCTAGCAAGACTTGCATTCTCCCAATGGCAAGAGTGAAGAAAATTATGAAGATTGACGAAGAGCTCAATGGGCAGGTAAGGTCAAATACTTGGTTTTTCGTAGAGTATTTCGTCTGTTGTGTGAGTCAGTTTCTTTGCGCTGCCTGACAATTAGAACGAAGCCTGAATACTGTGCAATGCTTGCACCAACACGGGCCTTTCTCGCTGTGCCTTATTGTTACATTTATGCGAAGTCCGCCGGCGATTTACGCCTTACTGTTTTCTAGATGATTGCACACGAGGCACCATTGTTACTTTCTCGGGCGGCAGAATTGTTTGTGGAAGAACTTACGCTAAAGTCATGGGTTAACACAGAAGAAATGCGGAGAAAAACCTTGCAGAAAGTGAGTCAAAGAACTTTTGTTGTATTTATTTTGATATTTTTTTATTAGAATATTATTTGTAGAAGGCAGAATATTTTTATTAGAATATTATTTGTAGGAAGTAGAATATTATTTTTGGAGTTTATAGTATGGTGTTGATGTTATTCTTTGTGTATGTCTATAAGAATAGCTGATTGCGAGCGAAAATGTTCTCGAAACTAGTTGATGCGTGGTTGCCCTTCGCATTTTACGTCGCTACCATAATCATTAAATATGTTGTAGAATATAAAATATTCCTATTTCGCCGCTTTTATTAGTCAATATTAAAGTGTAATAGGCAGGTGATAAGTAATAATTATCATTAAAGTTATAGTATAATGTAAATACCGTGTAGTGTGTAACACTGATATGTTTCAGAATGATATCTCTGCTGCAGTGAGCCGCAACGAACACTTTGATTTCCTAATCGATATTGTTCCTCGTGAGGAACAGAAACACCGATTTTCGGTGAGTATTGCAAAAGCGCTCAATTTCAAATTTCACACGTCTCATCATTTCCCTGCCCATACAAACTTTATTATTCTCACTCGTTTGCTAATTTAGTTGTACTTTAATGCGATTTCGATAGTATATTTTTCCTGGCTTTTGTAAGGTAACTATTTATTTCTGGATCTCTATTTCCTGTAATATTATCGGCGTTTTTTTCATTAAAATATGTGTTTCAGGGTGGTCCTAATGCCCAACCAAGTACACCTCACGGGGACAACAACATGGTGGTTGATAAGAATATACAATATGTGCTCGATAATGGGGACCAGAACTCCGATAATAATTTGGTACGTTTTGTTTAATTATTACGTTAGGCGTTTTTTTTTTCGTTTACGCTCTAGTTATACATAAACGTAAAAATGTGCGTAACTAAACTCCGGCTAGGCTGCGTGGTTCGAAAGCAAATTTCGGTGTAATCACTGGTGGCTTGAAACTGGCTGTCGAACAAGAGTTTATTTATTTGTTATATGTTGTTGTTGTCTGCAGATGGTTCGAACCAATCCGGAGGTGGTTAGTGTGCCGTGCGTTATTTTTATTTTCTTCATTGTAGTTGGTGCAACTGGAAAATGGACAAATCGTCTCAGCCACACAAATTGGACAGCCAATTCCATTAGATGGTGATTCGATGCACAGAGGACTTATTGGATCACAACAACTTCAAGTAGGAGCTTCTAAGTTTACATGCCATATTCTGAGGGCACAGACCTCGTGGGTAACTCTGGAGGTGATACCTGGTATTAGCATTTTTCTTGTCTATTTGTAGTATCACCTACCTTTTTCCAGTGAATACGGGTATTTCTTACTTTTATTTTGTAAAACTACACATACCATGTGATGATTCTTATCCGTACAAAAAGTGACCAAAAAGTTTGTGTTTTCGTTCACGTAAAAGTTTTCTTTCAGTTCACGTAGGTTTCGTGGTAAGTCATTGTTTTTTTTCAATCCCATTAACGCCGCTATAATTAGCTATGGGTGCTGAACTAGTTTTGTGACTTCGCAGAATATATTGCTCTTATGACGGTGAATAAATGAGAATATGTTCAGGTTGTTACTTCTGCTTCTGGACGTCATCAGAATGGCACTATGATATCGGTGCCCGCAACCTCCGTTTCACAAACATAGTATAGTGATTCAACCTCTTTTGTCTCTACTTTCTTAATGGTACCTTTATTTTTATTGGGTAGTTACTAGTTAGTTGCGAACATTCATTTTTCTATTCGGCAATGGCTGTGTATTTACTGTAATTAAGAATTTCTTCGTTTATTTATTTGTTTACCCTCGTTTCTCTATGTACACCTTAAAGGGCATGTCAAGCCTGATTCACAGATATTCTATAACACGCTGTCACAGCTACCGTAGTTTACACAATTTCTCTCGCGCTCTCCTCTTTTTCTTTGCTGACTTAAACAAATTTCTCTCGCGCCCTCCTCTTTTTCTTCGCTGTCTAACAGCAAACGGTCCTGCGGCAGAGAATAGTTCTGATTTTGTCCACACGACTCGAATCCCATACTGAAGGAGTTTTTTGGAGGGGTTTGAAATCGTTTTTCTTCTTACATGAAAGTTTTTGTTTATTTTTATTTTCACTTTCCTTACCTTCAAAAGGCATGCTTTTTTCTGAGCCCAACATGCAAAACCGGCTTGACAGTCCCTTTAACTATGTTTGTTTTATGACTATGACATTGCAAAGACTTTGATCTCTGTTTGCTTGTATTTATTTCGCCTGATATATGAAAAGATTGATTACTGCTTGTCTGCTAATTATATTACCTATGCTAGCCGTTTTGTATCGGCGCACCTTTCTGGATTCATTCATATTATTTTACTCTTTCATATAATATTTGACGTGTAATAACCCCCGTTTAAATTAAAATATTTCAGAATGCGTGAGAAGGCGAATGAAGATGTGCGCGATATTGTGGCAGTAATGGGCCACAACAAGATTCTCAATTATGATCAGGTATTATTTTTTTTAATTTTCTCTCTTTCAACTGCGCTTACGAGGTCGACTAAAGTTGTTGATTTATGCCATTATTTATGAAATTGTACCACCTTGGCTGTATTCGTTTTTTTATGGAATAATTATTGGGCCCTGTCAAATGATGCTGATTTGTGTGTGCTTGAGCTCGTCGTCCCTCCTCATTTTTTGTTATTGTTTAATTTTAGGTAAAAATAAGAGAAGAAAAGGGAAAATTGAAAAAACCAGTGTTCACCGTGGAGAATTGCGTGAGTTTTACTGCGAACGACAATACTCGTATCTTTAATTTTTAATACGTTTCATGGGTGCTGAAAAGTTTTTGATGAAACTAAAACTATGTTAGACTTCGCGTTATGAGAAGATAGGGATTATAAAATTGTTAAATTAAGAACTCTGATATATATAGTTTAGGGCACAGATACTGTGAAGATGGTGGGTGAAGAAGTGGTGGACAATGGTGCTGACTATGTGCTTGCGATTGTAAATAATAAGACAGGAGAGGTGGAGTACCGGCCAGGTATCTTAGTTACTCTTTCTGCAATTTATATTTTTTATCAGTGGAGTAATGTAACGCAGAGAACGAAGTTGTTTGGAAATCGCTGTTTCCTGTTTCTTTTAGCGCCTTCCATTTAAGTGCTAACGTACGTAGCGAATAATCAAGTGGTACCGTACAACCGTACCCTAAAAATTTTACCGCTTTTCCGGATTCCCTTGTAAGTCAACTGTCCTTTTAGCGAAACTGGTTAATTTCTCGACGGTCTCCTCCGCTGACATGAACATTCTAACTGGAAAAAGGTGGTTATGTTTAATCGTTTTTGTGTGCTGTTAAGATTTCCGGCTATTCAACAATCGATTCACGTCTCTGATGAATTGCTGAATATGGGACTGGCCATAATAACTGTTTAGTTTTAGCTGTAATGTGATTGGTTCAGTTTCTTGATTTGATATTTGATGCCGACATTGCCGACGATTATTTGCAAAGTTTTTACTTATTTTATTACTTTCAGTCGACGTGGTGCTGTCGACTACGCGTCTCGTTTCGGAATACAGTCTGATATTTATGCGGAGAAAGCAAAGTCTTTGGCCGAAGCTTTCGGAAGTTCGAGAAAGAAGAAGATGTTGACCACTGGACAGAAGAGAAAGATTGAAGAGGTACGGTGTCTTCAGCTTGATTTCAATCAAACATTTTTAAAGGGATATGGCTCATGGTTTTCGTGTATTATGTGTGTGTGTGCCATCGCCATCCTGTACATCGGGCTGTGGAAACATATTCATACATTTGGATGTGGTGTGGGTATTGCAAGTGCTTCAAAACCCCATGCCACCCTATATTTGCTATTTGTATTACGCTATAAATTTTTGTTGCTTACAGGAGACTATGGACGAACTTAACCGGACAGCTTTCGCGTCGACATCTGTGCTTGATGATAAGAAGGATGCAAAGCTAGGGGACTTGACGCAACTGAATTCCGTGAGTTTTGAATGGTTTATTTATTATGCTTGATTTTTGATATGTAAAGTACATATACATATTTGTTGCCTGGTTGTGCTATGTATTATCCGTACTTTTCATAGCAATATATTGCAGGTGGTGTCGAACGTTCTGCCTCAGTGGGTGGATACAACTGATCCGAAAGGTGTGTACCCGGTCAGTCTGTTCGTCTCGGATGAAGAGCTGGCAGAGTGGAAGGATGCCTGCTTACAGGTTCTACAGAAGGACTACGATAGTTTCCAGCCAGATATTGTTACTAAAGAGAATCGTGAGTTAATGTTTAGTATTATTATTGAATGGGTTATGTTTTACGAATTAAGAATAATAGAATGTAGTGAGCTATATGGTAATGGTAACGGCGAAAAGAGAAAGAGACTGGGCAACAACGTAGATTAATGTTGCCCACATGTGATGGTACGTATGTGAATAGGTAAGCCAGAGTTGGTTGAGCTATGAGTTGAAAATTTTGCGCTTGCGCTATTGTTGGCGCTATCGCTTGCGCTATTGTTGTTGCGCTATTGTTATAGTTGGCAGTTGCGCTATTGTGTTGGTTTTTTTATTCAAACAGCGGATGGCTTTTAATATCAGTTATCAGTCAATGCTGGCGACGAGGCGACTGCTGCCTTCGTGGGAATTGTTAACATTTGTTGCATAATGCCCTTTCAGCGTTCCCACCAATGCTCCGGCATTTTTTGGGAGGTGTTATCAAATCTGCTCAACAGGCGGCGATCTTGTGCGCTTTGGGAGCTTATGCCTATGTTTGTAGGGTAAGTTAATTTATTGTACAGTACTTTTTATCTTGCGAATGCGGTCTAAATAACCACGTATATGAGAGTGTGGACCGTTGTAATTGTAAATTAATTTTCGGGTGTCATTTGTCTGCATAACATGGTCGATAAAAATGTGAGCAAATAACTTTAGAAGGGAAATTGGGGAAATTCAAAAGTGGTATTGATTTGAGAAAAAACGAACGGGTGAAGAATTTTTCTACATAGTTTGCTGGCCATTAAGCTAGCGAGAACCCATACCCATACGGTTATTTATGTTCTACTGGTTAAAATGTGTTCCAATTGTATTTAGCATCAAAAGCAATTGTTTTCAGAGTGTGGCTAAGGGAAAGCTTACAAGACAGGCGATTGATGAATGCCCATTTCCGTTGGGTATAGTCGACTCGATCCGCTCTAGGCATATTGGTAGGGCTTTTGAGGAATATTCTTTGCTCTGGTAGAGGAGTTCACATTATTTTATATTTCCATCAAGTTTTGATGGACGCTTTCGATACTTATTAGTCGATGTAGGCGATCCTACAGTCCTACTCAGTTTTGCGATCATGTCAAATCTTGTCCAAAGTACGACTAAAGTTTATGTTATAGTCTGTAGTTGCAGTTAACAAACTTATTGTTCTTTTTATGGACCTCGCCACAAATTGAGATAATTAATTTGGGAAGATTATTATGCCTGAATACGTAGTACACTTGCAAGTTTTAGGTGGTGAAATGGAAAGAAAAGGAAATTCGAATACGCGTATGATTAATGTGGCCAAGGCCGAATCGACCCGACTCGTGGCGCACACGCTGGCATTTGCCATCTCAGTTGGTTAGTGATTGATATTTGACTATTTGTTTTTGTTGATTCTTGATTCTGGATTCTGTACTAGTGATGTAGGTGTACTTTTCTCATATTGTTCATATGATGTATAATCAGCATGTAACGTTCAGCCAGCTGCGTAGTGTTAGACCTCATTTAAAAACAATTGCTGGCAATTTGCAATTAGTTAATAATAACAATTAACAATTAAAGAATAATATTCTGTCATTTTGAGATCCGAGTAACCACTTCTACCCAAGTCTCTGGTCTCGTTACTTGTGCACACCGTTACCACAGATTGACAAGGTTATGGTAGCACTTGGTGCAGTCAGGAAGGAGGTGCCCGAACAGCAAAAGATTAGGAATGGGTATGTTTTCGTCTCTTTTTTATGGTTTCGTAACGATGTTGATGATCTTTGAATGTTCATGGGAGCTTTAGCTTTGTGTCATGGTCGCGCTTACGGTAAACGTGCTTATTGTTAGTAGGTTTTGGTCGAATTTCGTTGCGGCGTTAATTACCTTAGACCTTAAATATTCGTATTATGAAATTGAATCTATATTCTAGCACAAAGTTTCAATTAACTTGGCTAGTTTTTTCGTGATTTGATGTATTTCAAAAATGAAGCTAACAATAAGTATAAGAATGTAACGGAAAATATTTTTTTAGAAACAGTTTCTATGTTCTTAATGGTCCGCCGTCGGAGATGAAGGGTCCGCCTAGAAAGAAGCGACGATGATTTAGTATAGTTCTTTATTATTGTATTTTTTATTTAAATAATTATTCTATATTTGTATGATTTCAAGTACTTATATATTCTACGTATGTATGATTTCAAGTTCAATGATTTAAGTATAGGTAGGCACAGTGTGTTGATTTCAAATGTGTATCCAGGCATTGTTACGACATATATCGAATATTGCGAGATCATACATAAATTTTAAGTAAGTAAATAATTTGCTCTTGACTAGTGTCGTTGTTAGTAATTGTTAGATAGTATCCATTGTTTCTCCCACTCATTGTTTGTTGTTATTGTTAGAGTTTGTCTTGGCATTGTCATTTTTTTCTTAAAAATAAAGTTTATGAAATATAATGGTGTTATTTGATTTATTGGGTTAAACACCCCCTCATGGGAACTATCTTAGAAACTTTTTTTAATTTTATGTTTATGTGAATTATTGTTTGTGTGCTTTGGATTTGTAAGTTTTATTTGCTTGAAACCCACATTAAGATAAGTATTCTTGACATTGTTGTAATTATTTACTTGACTTTTGAATTTCTTTCATTGCAAAACGAGATTCGACAATTATTTTCTTTCTTGTGTCCATTTGTTTACTTATTTGACTTTTGAATTTCCTCTTACTCAAAAGACAATTATTTTCTTTCAGAACGTTTTCTCATAATCTCAGCTCGATGTTCCATGTCAACAGCTGGTATGTGTGTGCTTTTGACCTACTTTTTTTTCTCTGAACGATGATCCAATTTAGAAATCACTCCCTGTTCATTCGTCGGAATTTTGTTTTATTTTTAAACTGTACTATATTCATTTGACTTGTGGGTAGTAGTACGGTAGTAATCTCATTCCTATATGTGATTTGTCGATTTGTCCGAAATGGATATTTAGTTTGTGTACCACGAAAGTGCAAGTAGTTGAGGTTCGATTTGTTGTGGCAGTCAGGGCTACGTTTTATATATTTATTTTTTACTTTATCTTTGAATTCCCATATATAATACAATATCCTAGTCGCATATTTAGTTTGTTTACCGCGAAAGCATCGGGGCTCGATTTGTTGTGGCAGCCAGGTGACCGGACGGGCATACACAAATTGAGCGGGACGCATAGCATTCTACCATTTGGTTGTCAGAGAGACGCGCCAGAATAGTGCGGCATTATGAGAGAGTGTTTGGGTTGGTAGGTGTTGGAGGGAGTTTGCAATTTGTGGTGTGCGCATAGAAAGGGGAGAGAAATAGCATCGATCCCCGATGCAGAATGCCCTCGACAACATTGTGCTAGGCGAATAAATATACGCGCGCACCCCGACTCTTGATCATTTAAACAGTTTAGTAGTATTTTGAACTGAACTGAACATCTTGTATGGATTTTGCCACTTTTCCTTGATTAGAATTAGTTGTCTCCAATAATGTTATTGTTCTTTACTAAGCACTCGACAACACTACTCGACGTCTTGACCAATTATAATAATAGTGACTTTACAGTTGACAACTGAACCTATTCTTGATGTTGCCATTTGAATTTGACTTGACGTCTAGTTTTCTTTTTTCATTTCAGAGAGATTTAGTCTATTTTTATGAGAATTTAAAATTATTTTGTAATTTGTTGTGTGCGCATAGAAAGGGGAGAGAAATAGGAATCGATCCCCGGCCGAATGCCCCCGACAGCGGCATTGTGCAGGCAGGGTGGACAAATAAACGCCCGACTCTTGACCATTTGAACACTTTAATATTGCCAGTTTGGGTTTGAACCCGTCTATCGATCTTGTGTATAGCTAGCTATACTCGTCTCTTCATCATTTGAACATTACTATTTTTACTCCCCAATTTGGGTCTGCATAATAGTTATATTTTCACGTAGGTGTGGTTTTATTCCATAGATACTCAGCTACTAATGTGTTAATATAGTGTCCGTGCCTCTGGCTGGGTATTATTTTTTTCATATACTGTTGATATTCACTTTAGTATTCACTTCTTTTTACATGACTGGTTTCCATTGTTTTTATTATTGATGTATTATAGTCGTCTGTTTTCCACGCCTGCCAACACTATGTCGTGGTATGGTTGTCTTATTGACTGGCGGCAACGTAAATCTTTTGCATGTATTGTTGTTTCAGATGAAGCACTGAAAATAGTTGACACACGGCAGCTTCCCCGTCCAAAAGTATGACAGATTCGAAGATGGACGAAACACCGTCTTTTGAACAAGCGGCCTTTGCTTTGATCAAAGCGTAAGTCAAGTATTTTACGGAGTACTTTGACTTTATTGACGTTATTGCTTGCTGTTTCCATGTATTTGGGAATTTGTTAAATTCACATGACCACATTTATTTTTCTGGTGGATTTGTATAGCTAGACCTTTATGCAGTCCTAGTAAACGGATTTGTCTATAAACGGGATAGCACTTGTTTGCAAGCATACTGAATGACGGTATTCCCTTTTGTTATATGCTAATTAGTTACCGTTCTCGGTGCCGGGCACATAAGGGCTTAGAAATTCGCGCATAATACATGCTAGTGCAGTTGTGCACTTTTCAAAAATCTCATGTCTTTCCGCTTTAAATATTTTATTGTGTTGTTTGGAATTGACAACTTTCAGGATGAGCCCTAGTAAACAAGTCCCTATCGAGGATATCCCGGTGAACAGCCTTAAACATCTAATTGCTGATTTCTTCGCACAAAGGCGCAGTGGCTCGGCTGCTCGAAAAGCTGAGGGACCACTTTCGCCCAAGTCAATTCAAAAGCCAACCGATGTGTCCCAGTGCACCCCTGGCAAACCTTCATTTTGTGAGTTGTTTTCACTTTAGTTTTGCTTTTTGAAACTGAGTGTTGCTTGTAAATGTACTGTCCTTCGAATAGATTGGATAATTGAGTATATTATAAGTTATAGATTGCAATGTTGGGGAAGCTGTTGTCTTTTTTCTTCATTGGCTTACTTTCGTTGTGCTAAATTTCGGGTCTTAGTCTTAGAGCTGCAGTTCATCGTTGATGCTAGTTCGTGGAGTGTGCATTAGTAATTAGTACGAATCAATAGCCTGTATAAAATGCCTTCAACTTTCAAAGATTACGTAGATCGCAGTGTTTCAATAATGTCAATTGCTAACTTCTAAAAAACAAATGTTTCACTGCTCTTTCATTACTTCAAACTTCAAAAATTCTTTGGTGAATCTTCCAGATTACCTTTCAATAGTACAGTGTTAGATAGAAAGTTCAGTACATTGGATGCTAGTTCTCAAGACCCGTATATTTAACCTGCAATCCTATGGATGTACTGGCTTTTTGTTTCTTTTCCGGGGTGTTTCCCGGACCTGGGAGCACTCATTAATTAATATCACAAATTGATTGTATATGTTTAGCCGGATATGTAAATTTGACAGTGTATGTGTCCATCTTCTTTATGTACTTTATATATTATTTAGCGATTGAAGACGAAGACTCTCGGATGTCTTGCCCAGATTCCGAGGACTCTACTGTATCCACTAACGACGGCGAATCACGTAGCAGTGTAAGTTTTAGTATAGGTTTATGTTTGTTGGTGTGTTAGCGCTGTTCTTACCTGACGAAAAGCTACAAGGGGTTCGATTTTTATGCGTTTGTTTGGTTCGTTGGTTCTTGCTACATTAAAGGGAGCAAAAGATAGCGGTGCTTCTAGTTTCTAGTTCAGTTCAGTACTTCTGATTGTGCTTGCCCGATTTTCCCTTTTTTTGGTCGATTTGGTCCATGGTTTGTGAATACGACACTTTGATTGCATTTTGTTGTAAACTGGAAGACTAGAAGTGATTTGCGTTATGAGATTGCTTCACACTTCACGTTGTTTTTTTAGGCTGTGGGTTTATCTCGACGCAGAAATTCCCTGAAGGCAAATGGTTCATACGCTTCGTTGGCTTCGAACGGATCCTCGGCCAGAGCACAGTGTAAGACCTTTTTAAATTTGTAAATATTTTGCTCTACAAGAGCGCGCTGCTTTATTCACGAGCCGTTGAGCAAAACATGGTTTGTCTTGTTCTACATTGTCTTCTGCATTGTCAAGTCTACAATTAGCATAGTATCCAGGTTAAGCACCTTGCAATTTTTAATGACTTCCTATTTTAGATAGCTTGTCGGGCATAAGTTTACGGCAAGTGAAAAAGGCGAAGAAAATCCAAGAGATGAGGGAAGCGCGTCGAAAGGAGGCTGCCCACTCTGAAGCCGATGAGATCGGTATGTTTTGAAGCTCGAATATTTATATTACCTTATAGCCTTACGGTTCGTAACCATTTGGACTGGTGCACTTCGGACGCTGTTCTGCTGTTCGTGTAACTTACAAATTTATGTGTTTTTTCCACTATTTCCGTACAGTACTTTATTTTTATTAACCACAAGGGGTACTCCAGAGCATAAAAATCGTCGGGAAAAGCTGAAGACCACCATCCAAATGTATATTGTGCTTCCCCAAAATTGTATCTACTTATGATACGTTTATGATTTTCACCATCTCCTAATATTCTAATCGCGACGGTGGTTTGGCTACGAGCTGAATACCACCATACCATCCAAATTTATGCAATATGCTAAATCGGATGGTGGTTTCGTCGGTCAGTTCGTCAACGAGTTTATGCTATGGGGTACTCTCTCATAGTGTGGTGTCAGGTGGCATTAGTTAAAGTACAGTAGGCACGTGCCGAGCCATTAGCTCCTAACTGCTCTATTTTATGCATACTGTACTTTATCCTGTGTTTTTAGAGTGTTCTGAAAGTTACCTGCGCGATGGATTGTTCTCCAAGTGGTTGAGTGAAGGCATTGCTCAAGATCCCTTCTGCCCTCTCCACTCTTATCACCGCACGATAAATACGCTCAGAAACTTCTACTCCCGGGAGACGTGGTCCACCAGTGTTGAGGTTTGATCGTTTGATGTGTTCTTTTCGGTAGAGATTTTAGTACTGTATAGCTGGAACTCGTAGTCTAATGCTAATGTCCCTGCAGAATAAGGCATAAACGTTGAGCACTGTATTGAACCAATGAATAAAGGAACACGATAATGATATGTAAAAAGATTTTTTATTAATTTCTACTCCCAAACAGGAAGCTATATTCACAGCTTATGAAGCGGTCTGTGTCTAGTTTTCAATATCTATGATATAATATGTCCTTTGCGCGGCTTGTCCATCAACACAATATGAAACTATCGTTTGTATCTTTGCACTCTTTGCAGAAAAAAGTTTGCGAATTTCTCCATGGTCAAGTTCCCCGATTGCGCTCTTGTTCAACCTCGACAGAAACTGAGAGTGAGGTGGGTGGTGTATTATATTTTATGGATATTATTGTGGTGATATTATTTTATTATTTGTATATGATATTTTTGTATTTGATTATTATCTTCATTGTAAGCAAACGTGAATGTGTATTCAGTCAGTCATTTACAAGTTGGGTGCGTTTTAGAATGACCACAATCTGCGTATTCGTGAAGTTCAAGTCCTCATATTGCTCGAGCTCCATGTACTGGCGAATAGGCTTGGCGGACCTGAAAATGAGGTATTTTTTGTGTGCAATTCCGGTTCTTTTTTATGTTATGGCCGTTTTTTCTTAGGTCTAGTGATTTTAGTTTTTTTTTTTTCATTTCGTGAAGTGAATTATGTTTAATTGCAAGTTTTCAATGTAGTTTTTTGACTTTTTGACAATGTTTTCAGCTGGAAGAGCGAAAGGGTATCCTGGACCCAGATGACCCAGAGAGAATAGATCCAGTGCAATTTCTCTCATGGGTATGTTCTTTATTCTTATTTTAAGTAATCCGGTATCGGTATGTAGGTTAGGTGAACCGAATCTCAGGCCACTGTGCATGAGTCGTGCGGAGCAAGAGTCCCTACTCCATTAGTTGCTTTAGTTCTTAATGTTATTGGCAGCTTTGAATGTAACGGGTGATTGTTATATGATCGTTATTTATGTGATCGCTGGATAGCTAACATCAAGGGTCAATTTGTTTATTTCTTCCAGTTGCTCTCGGATTTGCGGTACTTGTATACGGCCACGGACAGCCTGACGATGAAGCTGTTTATGGAACGCACAATTGCTGACACGTTCGTTTTTTTATGTTTTTCTTTTCTTTGCCGGAAAACTGCAGTTCGTCCGTTCAGTCGTTCAGAACATAAAGCCCGTGTGTTAATGTCGATGGACTTGCTTAGTAAGGGTTCTAATGTCTCCTCTCCCTTTCAAGCGTCAACTTGGATGATGACTTGCACCTAATTTCAGTCATTTAATCATTTATATGCTCGAAAAGTTGATGATGGCAATGTAAAGCTTATGTATGTGCAATTCTTTTCAGCTTTGCGCACCTCATTCCGCGCACGGTGGCTGAACTTTTCGACTCCTTATGTGTCAATATACCACTTGATCTGGAGGAATATGCACCGGTGCATTCGTCCAACTCGAATTCGTCAACCCCTCAGGCCACACCAATCAAAGGTTAGAATTAGCAATTTGTAATTTGTTTATATTTTGTCTTTTCGAGTATTTTAATGTAATTTCACTTCTCGGTAGAGAACTGAACTTTGTGTTTGGTTTGTTTGTACGAACTTTTTAGCGTTACGCTAATTGTTGTTGATTGTCGTTGTGCCGTTAATTTGTTGCTTCATTCTTCATTTTGTGATCCTAATCTAACTGAGTTGTAACTTCCTCCTAGCCTCCTATTGATTGTGTAGTGTGTGATTTATTGTGTAGTGTGTGATTTAATCGCATAGCTCTTTAGGTGCGTTTTTCCGATGCGAGTCTTTTGGATCCGAGTTGACGGGAGCCACTGAGCCACTGAAAATGGTAAGTTTCTCCGCACATTTGCTTATTTTATTCTTTATGTTTGTACTCAGCTTAAAGCGATTTACAAGTATTGTCGTTAACGTGTGTGTTCTTTTGAGATGCGCCAAAAAGGAAACGTGGTGGTGCTGGTCTCGATACTTTATTGAGCGAGTTATCACAGTCCTTTGGTGAGGTGGATGACGTGAAAGAGGAATTCCATTCCTCGAACCTGGAACGAAAGTCGCCGGAGAAGGAGAAACAGACGAGGAATAAGCCGGGTTGGTTGTTGGTTTAGAAATACAGTATCCGTATTGTATTCACGAAGCTGGGAATAGTTTCCCAAGCCTTCCTTTGGAAATATAGAAAAAGGTTACAGTATAAATCCCGGTAGGGAGACTCCTGCTTTTTCCAGCGTACGATCTGCGTTCGTTTTTGGCGGACCGCCCAGCGAAAATAATGGCGAACCGCCTGTCCACCTGCCTGGCGGATGTGTCAATTGCATAATTTTCGCTAGGCGCTTCGCTGTTTTGCTACAAATAGTGTAGCATCCCCTCTCGCCGGAGAGACGCAGACAAGGGAGAATATTAAACCACGCTATAAACTACGAATTAATAAAAAACACACCACACAAATAAACCATATTCATAGACAACAAATGATGTGCGAATTCTTTTATAGGATAAAGCAATAAGCAAACATCAATAAAAACGCAACGTTCAGTACAGGAGTTCCAAGAAATTTGCTAAAAATTAGTACCTCGTTCAACACTTGGCTAAATGACTTTACCAGGCTTTGCAACAAAAATAAATGGTAAAATTTTTGGACACACCAATACTCCTACTTATACCTCGTCCTAAAATAGGCATTTCCGACCAAATTTAGAAAATCAACCAACATAAAAATACACCATAACGCCATCAACAAACAAGTGAAGCACACCTATAGTATATAATTCTAATCCAAATTAAATATCTATAAACTGAGTTTCATAGGATCGCGCTAATTGATTGCTATTGAATTTACAAACTCTATTCGGTCTATTCCTAATGATCGGGACACCGCGTAAATGAGCATAAACACTAATAACATGTCAAATTTCGAGACCAGAGAGGTCATAAGGTAACATATTTTAAATTATAAGTTTAATCACAATAAGGGGTTATTTAACGACACGGCGGCGACTAAACTAAATGCCAAACATTTCCGATAAAATAAATAATTATGCTGTGCAAGATGCTTGAGGATCGGCAGTCTGGCACACAGTAGAAGAATGTGGCCTTATGCAGCCCTGCCTGCTGATGAAGTTGAACTGTTCAACGCTTCTCCGCCCATCCAAATTCCGATTTCTAAAAAAAAAAAATGAACAGTTAAACAGTATAATTAGAATTGGAAACAGATAAACAATTCTATCCTGCGACTTAATGGAGTGCCAAAATTGTGTGCGGCGTCCAGGTAAAAGAATTCGATAGAGTTATGAACGTGCAACGCGCACAAAAAAAACGATTAAGCTACCTTGAAAAAAGACAGAAACAAACCTTGTGTCTATCGATATCTTCTAGCTCTATCCTCCGCTTGGTTCGTGGTTCGCTTATTTAACGTAGCTTCATGTGATCGTTCGCCTTCACACGTTTCCACATAAAAACGTATACAATATACACTTTAAATGGACATGCATGGTTGAGGGTTTAGTACTTTTATCACGGCACCCACATACATTCTACATTCTGAACCATCACTATACGTATACATTCTGAACCATCACTATACGTAAACTTAAATGGTACAGACTGAGCCTAAACCTCGAGCTTTCTACGAAACTAGTAAGACAGTGTGGACATACACAAACCCAATCCTTGCCGTACAAACATTATTAACGGTCACATAAAGCGAGAAGATTTTATCTATTCCTATTCTCATATTTTACTTACGTATCTTCCTTTTTCATCCGTTTGCTGACATGGTTTCGTTATATATATTATATATTCCTTTCGCAGCCCTTCATGTTCATTACCTGAATGGACGGGCCAACCAGGACAGTTTCCGAGCCTAAAATGAAATCACCATTACCATAAATATAGAAAACAACATGGAATAATACGGACATCAACGAGGAGAAATAGCTAAAGAAAGCATAATGTATCTTTTCATTCATTTCATTGAACTCCAAAGTAACCGAACCAAACGTGTACTTTGTTTCTGAAATTCAGGCCAAGTAGAAGAACTGACATGTTCTTCATACAATTTAAAAAATAACAACAAGAAATACTTACACAACAAAGCAAAACATAGAAACAACTCAAATAAAACCGAAGAAAAATGACGAGTAAGTTTGAAGTTTTGATCGAAAATCAATCGGACCGGAATGCTGTTCTGTTTGCACGATCCTACAGTAATTGCGCACAATTTGCCATTTTTTTAAACCCGCGAAGCGCCTACAGTAGTTTGCTTTCGCCAGCGAATTAGGCAGTGGGATTATTTTCGCTGGCGGGTTCGCGGGTAGAAATATTTTAGCTGGGCGGGTTCGCGGGTGGAAATATTTTAGCTGGCGACCCGCCTAAGACGAACAGAGATGACAGTTTGAAACCTTACATGTCAAACAGTCAAACCGCGTATTCCTTTCTTTTCCATATGGGGTTTGCAAGTATGCCCGATTTTCCTTGCAAGTATCGAAAAATTTACCGTATCTTGGCACTACACGAGCATATCTACAGGCAGTTTTTACGACCGATCGCCACGGGACCAATTGTTCAACAAAAAATGTCTTTGATGGCGGATTTTCTATAGTGCGGATGTGTCAAAGTTACGGTAAAGTTGTGTAAAAAGCACACGATTTTGCGAATTGATACTTGCAAGGAAAACTCGCGGTTTTGGCATACTTGCAAACCCCAGTATGTTACCTAAGGTATCTAAGATAATGTAAACGTAAACGCGTTTTAATTTCTCTTGTTATGTTTGATGTTTGATCTGCCTACCCGTTGCTTTTGTCTCTTTCTCTACCTCCCTCCCTCGCTCTCTCACCCAATTGCTGCATCTGCCTCCGTCTCCTCGGGTGCCTTTCCCCAGCTGCGTCCTCTTCAGCCCTGACCTTCTCTCGGTCCACAGCTCCCGGCTCGCCGGTCAATTGATTTTCGCTCTCGATTGCACACTGTTGTCCGCCAACTGTTTTGGTACCATACCGTGACCGTGGTACCCTGTTTATATTGTAGACTAGTGGTAAACTTTCCCATTATGATGACCAGTGACTATGATGATTGTCTTTGAAAAGTTAAATATGTGTTTTACGAATTTTACGTGGTTTTGAAACGTGTGGTGGACGAGACGACTGTGTTTCCATATACGCAAAATCCTGCGCGCCCTCGTGCACTTCTGATTGTGAGTACATAGTACATATAATGGGATATCAAAACCACGTGCCATACCACTTTAGCACTGGGCATCTCAAGTATTTTATCTCTATGCTCGACTTTTGTGTCAAACACATCAATGTCATCAATCTATTCTAGTTCAATTTTTTGTCGATCATTTATCCTTTTTTTTGTAGAGGCATTGTCTCATTTGTTACCTTTTCTTAGCTCCTTTTCGTTGTATAGTGCAGTGCATACCTCCTCAGTTCCGAACTTTTCTACTGTTTTGATTATTGAGAGGTTTCTTCTACTTCAAGCATGAGCTAATTTAACTATCGCCAATTCCAGGAAAGCGAAAAGCTGACTCTACATTGGAAGCGCCGAAACATTCGAAAGCCAAGGTTGTACCGGAAACGCCCGAAGAAAAACTCAGGTTTGTTTTCGCCTAAGTTTGGTTTATTTCACTGCATAGTGGTTCACTCGGGCCCGGGCGTCATCGTTTTTTCTATTTTTCTATAACTAAAAAAAGTTAAAGTTTTTCCAAACATTTTTATTGACTGTGAGAGTGATGGTAGGTTTATTATTCTACTGAAGTTAGTTAAGTCACGATTACGCATTTTAGGCGTAATCGTGACGTTCTTGATACTGAAGAGATCAAGGCGACTCCAATGGGTAAGCTGAGAAACACGACGCGTGCATCGGTGAAGGCGACGAGGTAAGCTTGCATAGGTCAAGAAACACCTTACCATTTACGGGGAAGAATTCCTCACACGAAAATTTCGCATATTTTGACGTCAGTAAGCTTGTCGTGGATTCGTAATTTTTGAGCCGATCAGCCTATAAAAATTATGTCAGGACTGATTGCTAGCCGTGGTTTGTCTCCTTTAAGCAATTCGGACTCTCTTATGTTTGTGTTCGTCGGTGACTAATTAATAAGAAAAGTCTTTAGGCTTGCGGAGTTGGTTCGAGCCAGTGAAGAGCGAGGTCACCGCGGATCACAAGTGTCCGATACGGTGTTGGAGAAATCGTCGAGAGCCATGGCACAGGTTGGGATGTTTATTGTATTTGTGGATGGCGTTAAGCCGTTAACCCCTTAAACATCAACGTTAAATTTCATTATAATTTAATCATCTCTCTAGTGACTGCCACATCGTGAATTTTTCACTCCATACTGGAGAATCTCCATTGTAGTTTTAACTGTTTCACTAAAACTCTGTCTCTTATAGGCTGCTTCGCTATCACGCGTTAATCAGACGTCAAAGTCCGCTTTTCTTGCGTTGAACACGCCGTCTCCTCGTCCGCAACGTGCCAAATCCAATCTGGCTAGCAAATTCGCTCAACTTGGAGCCGCACAGGTGCCGAGTTCAAGCGGCACACCTACTTCATCTCGACCGCCTGTGAGTATTAGTTTAGCGCTCAAAGTCTGTCAATTAGGTGGCGTGTTACCGCGTCTTAAAGCGGTATACGTTTCAAAACCATGTGTCATTTCACTTTAGCAATAATTAGCATTCTTTTCGTTATCCTATCATTATCCGATAGGGGAAGTGATCATTGATTTTGGGCGGGGTGGCTCAGCTTATTGTTTTCTTCGACGTAGGAGTTGTACGGCGTTTGTTTTGCACGTTTACCATTGCGCCATGCTTACTTTTTGTTGTTCTAGAAGTCCGCGCGTCATTAAAACCCAATACACAATGGAGAGATTCGAGGGAAGCAAAGAGAAACTGAGAGATTGACTGACCATGCGAACAATGTTAGAGAGCAGAGAGAAGCAGAGAAGAGAGAGGTGGGGACTGTTGAGATTTGTTAGCGTTTACATGCGTCAAACGCCGTACAACTTTTACGTCAACTTGTCATGATGTATATATATTATATGTATGAGCGACTATCATATTTTAGATTTTCTTATCCTATTTTCTGTGCCTAAGCTCGACGGCGAGCTCATCGGCGAAGCACTGCGTGATTTAGAATATTATGCATGAAAAGCTCAGTCTATGTTACGAGAATTTTATCAAAAACTCCACAAACAGAAATAATCTCCGCGAGGTTTATGCCCGGCTACTAACTGTTTTATATGTATGTATATATTTAGAGGAGAAGTTGTACACTACCAAAAGAGCCACCAGTGAGCAAAGAGGCTAAGAAGAAGAGTGAGGTCGAGAAGAAAAAGAAAGACACCAAAGAGAATTCTAAAAATGCGACGAAGAAAAGAAAGGAGATTCCATCGACGTCCAAGGCTAGAAGCGCCTCGCCTGAGGTAGTAATCCTGAAGTTTATCCCAGCAAGTGTTGCAAGTGAGTGGAGGTTTATTACTTTTTTATGTTACACATAAATTCGTAAACTTGTTCGATGTTCTACACGTACACGGTATCATCTGCCCACACAGTGGTCAGTGGTCACCACACGAATAAAGTCCGGGTTGGCTCAGACATTTTAGTTGATGTAGACTTGCATTTGCATGTAGGGCTTTTACCGGTTTCAGTATTGTTATAGGTCTGAACTAGAGCGTCTTTCCGCGACCGTATAGTGGATGAAAATGTGTTGTTGGTGTTGCTGTAGTTGAATTGTTTGTTTCTCATGTTGATTATTTCTAGAGCGTATGAAGAGGGAGCCTTATGTGAAACCGCCCGTAAAAACGTGTGTACTGAGGAAAAGTGCCTTCGGTCTAACACAAGAGGTTCTCGACCGCTTTGTCCAATATAGACAGACGATCAAGAAGGTGATGGCCGTGCACAAGAAGAGCAAAAAAGTAAGCCGAGTTTATTTTTTTATCATTTGATTTGATTTGAAACGCTACATTTTGGTAGGTTTCTGTTCTGTCTTCACAGTCCAGATCTAGATATAGATATAGGGTAAAGTGATGAATATTATTCAATATAATGCGCTTGCAAACTGATTTCACACATTCAGTTCGCGATTTTGCGTAAGCTCTCTACAATAAGTCGTTATTACGCCACAATAATTTGCGGGCGATAAGCAATTTTTGTACGAAATTAGAGCGTATTTTGCTTTTATGGATATGGACTTGAAACGTAAGTAAGCGAATGTTATTTCAGTGTGTGCCGGTCACTCAGCTGAGCGCACACCAACCATTACCGGAGCATCTTATCCCACGTATGAGCAAGAGGCAGCAAGTAAGTTGGGAATTGTTTGTTATGACGAAATCAAGAAATAGAAAGATTGTTGGAGATATGGAACTGAAGCGTGATGAAAGGGGAACATTCAGTATAGACTTTGAAGTTTAATTCCCGAATGTAGTTTGAGCCCTTTCAGTATGAAATGTTTTCTTGTGAAGCAAGTTTATCTTAGGCTATTCATTCGATTGTACGTGTCTCTTCGAAATGTGATCAATAAACTACATGTATAATACGACCCTGTAGCGTTGGTAGGCGTGGTTATTTTTATGTATATCTGCTTATTTTGTGCTAGACATAATAATTGTGGTATTTATTTAGGAAACCCAGCAAACTAGTCGTTTGGGACGTGCAATTGCAAAACATCGTGACGTATATGTTTCTCATATATTGGCCAATACGAAGAATAGGAAACCTCTGAAACCTTACATCGTAAGTCTTTGTGAGAGTTTTTTTTGGGAATTTTGTTTTAGTGTTTTGTATTTTTTGGACTATTCTGTAGACCTGGGATGTAGCGTAGCTAAGTTGTTAATGTTATCTGTTGGTGCGTTGCTAGAAGAGCATATTTACCGGCTAATTAGGTTAGGTAGGAGTACAGTTTGTAATTAGATTAGGAGTACATTTTTCAATGGTTTCGAGGTACTAACCCATATGCGAGTTTCGGGTAGTTATTAATTGTTTGTAACATTGTGCTTTATGCTATGAGTTAATATCATTTGTTATATCTAACTTCTGAATCATATTTTTTGTGCCACATTTGGCTTATTTTAAGACGTGTCTTCTGAAATGCATTTTTCTGTGTATATTACATTCAGTGGTGTTTTTTTAGGAAGTTCCCAACCCCAACTATATTGTGTTCAACAATATCGAGGGTGAGAACATGCGTCGTAGGGACTACAAGCGATTTGAGAGAGGAGCTAAAGCTTTGGCCAAGAGATCATCAAAGAAGAATAGGGGATTGCAAAGCAAGGTGTGTATACAAGTTTTTATGGTAATTAATTAATGTGAAACCACAATTTTATGCATTGAATTTTATAGAGTTTAAAGCGATACCGGCCTGTTTTTGAAAAACATCGAGCACATCATCATTCTTATTTATGCAACTTATGCAAATGAACATAAATTAGAACAAAAAAATCGAGCTAAATTCGAGGAACTTTGCACAAATACGTAAGGATTCAGCTGTCTACGACGCGTTTCAAAAACCGGCCGATAATTCGCTTTAATTATGGTATTCAGCGTTTTAAACGACATGAAAAATAAAGCTTTAAAATTATGCAGGCCAGTGGATCTAGCGGAGAGAATTCTGAAGAAAACGGCAAAATGAATGGTACTGCGGATGCTGCGGGTGTGCAGAATGGATTGCCTGATAAGGTAAGTGTTGTTAAGCACTTTAGGTAGCGTAGCATGTTGGTTCTAGCTAGGCTGCATGAACCGGCGCCTACTTGGCTCAGACTTCTCAGACCATCTCTGTATGTTATTGCAAATTTGCTGGTTTGGAACGGATACTTATCATGCTGACAATCATTTCACGCTATTTTTGGATTAGGCCCTTGAAAGAAAAAACGTTTTACTTGCCTTGCTGTTCAGTAGATTCTAACATAAGATGAATATTGTTTCTAGCCATAGCATAAAGCAAGCCGAATGCTGGTGTCCACACGGTGAAACACCCCACCCCCCCCTGTCAGTGACCAATCCGTAATGCTCTATATGCAAATTAATCTAAATACCGAAGGCCGTGTCCGTGTAGCACCTCACGAAATTTTTGAGACCTAATTTAATCTATTTTCAGCTTGCCCATCCAGGCCTTTTGGAGACTTCCGGTGAGGACTCGTGGTATGGATCAGATGACTCGGAAGAAATTGAATTGTAAATGTGAGGACTTGTTTAGTATTTTTATTATGGTTCTTTCTTCTCTCTCTCTCTCTCTCTCTCTCTCTCTCTCTCTCTCTCTCTCTCTCTCTCTCTGGCTTATAATTTTTTTCAATTGTTTCTGAGAAAGGATTATTTTTAATAAGAAGTACTGAATCTTTTTTTTTGACAAACTTCCCCTAGTCTCTCCATTGTGTGAATGGTTGTATGTTTATTAATTTTTATTTTCGGTTTTAAAGCGGTATTACACGTGTTTGTTAAATTTATTACGTGTCGTGCACTACTGCATGACTGACTGCACTGCAGTAAATGTAAATTTGCGCTTATGGGCACAAACCACGTGCCGCACCGCTTTAAAAGTGAAGCTATTCATTAGATAGAAGTTGTGAAAGCATATGCTGCTCAACTATGACTCTTACAATTAGTGTTAGGTAGGACTCATTGTTTATGTTTGTGGCTATATATTTTGGCTCCTTTCTTTGTCTTTCTTGGACTTATAATCGTCTTATGATCATTTCTTTTTACACATTTGTATGTTGATAATGTTGTTGTTTTGGATAATTGGTTGATTGACTAGTCTTTAGTGAAGAAGCTCAGTTTGATTAATGTTTATTATGATTTTAATGATTTGATTATGTATGTACATCTGTCGCTTGGTAAGTTTTCTTTGTGAACTATTTGTCTCATTGCTTTTCACTTTTTCTGTACTGAAATATTGATACTTTGACATATGGAGGACCATTTGCCTGTAAAGGTAATTTAGTGATTAGCATAGTCCTATTTGGTTCTTGTAATCGTAATTTAAAGCTAACTACCGGCCGGTTTTTGAAACGTCGAGTAGACCAGCATTCTATATGCAGCGAGTGCAAATTTTTGCTTGTAGTTTCACGCATGAGAACTTGTTGTTACGCTCACTATATAATGTATGTTGTATACATCTATTTACTTGTAAGTCTCAGTGTTTTGATTCCATTATGTGTAAGAATAGTGCTCTGTTTATATGCTAACAATTGTATGTCTTTCCATTCCAGGCATATGATCTTCACACTTTCTCTCTCTCATTTTCTTGCCCGTGTAATCCCATTTACTGCTGCGGATTTAATAATTTATTGTATTTGTGTTATTATTATTATTATTATTGTTCACATATTATGCTAAATGAATGTAATATCTAATAAAGAAGTTTAATGTGTATGCGAAGTTTGATTGTGATTGGGCTTACTTTCCCAGGACATGTTTTGTTTAGTGAAATTGAATGTTTGAGTGGATTTGTTGAGCTTTGCCTTTTTTGGGCCTGACACCCAAGTTCTTAGTAAGTTGGGCTTGTGTACGAAGTAATATTTGCATGGATTTCAGTAGCTTGATGTGCTTACTGTACTGTCGGTGGGATTGCTGGTTGCCTGTACCTTTTGGTTCTTATGAAGCAATGTACAGGTTTCTATTAAAAAGGGTGTTTCTTGAACCTATTCTTTTTCAATATGATATGAATTGTTCTGTTTTTGACCGGTCGTTGTCATTAAAGCAGCACTTTATTCTCTTTTTGTGTATTTCCGTAGAAGCAAAAACACTTTTTTTTTACATAGAAAATTATTAACTGCTGCTAATTGGCATGTGTGTTCACCACTTTTGAATCATAAGTGTTCGTTGTGTGTGGTAATCAGTGACCTTGCTAATCAGCGGAGAGGAACTCGCCAAAATGATCCTATCTATCCATAGATTGATAAGAAAAGGTGTCGCAATTATTGATAGATTTGCTCTAGATGTTTACCCAAGCAAACTACTCGAGGGTGCTCATATACAGAAAATATTAACTCGTTTGATCATGCTTTCCGCTGTTCTGTTTATTAACCACATTTCACTTTTCTATGTCACATTTCACTTATGGTTTATTTAGTAAGTTAAAGAGGTATGGTACGTGGTTTTGAAACTTGCTGGACAGTGTGTTATTAGTATTTAAATTGTGTGTGTGTATGGGACATGCCCGAATGCACAGAAGTGCAAGTAAATTTGCATATAATCCGCGGGAATGTAATCGTCTGGTGTTTGTTTCACAAACCACGTGCACGTGCTAAACCGCTTTAATGTTTGATAGTTCTGCCTGCATCATTATCGAATGTTTTTTTCTCTCAATTTCTCATATTCTCTGTTTTTCTACCGCTAAGTGGCCGGCCGTCGACTATGTGTATAGTATAGAATAGTGATTGCTTGTCCATCGGATCCGGTCAATTATTTGCACAAAGATCATTACAACTATTTCTCTCTTCTCCCGATGTTGTGCTCCCTCTATATTTGTCTCCTCCCCCTCCCCATCTCCCTCTTCTCTCTCCTCTTTCTCTCTCCCCTTTCATTCTCTCTCTCTTTCTGCACTCTTCGACATCGTCAGTCAGTCAGCCGCATCGCTCTCTCATTCTCTGTCAGCACCACAACTCGTGATTTGTTTGTTTTCCGCCTGAAAAAAGCGCCTTGTATTCATACTAACAAAGTGAACATTAAAGATTCTTTAGTTTTGACAGCATTGCAACATCAGTAGCTGTCGTAAGGAGCCAGCGTTGAATGTTATTGGAAAGCGATATCATGTGTAATAATGTCTCTGGTGTGATAGTTTGCTGAGCACATGACTTTTTACAATGTTTACCTAGTTTACTCTCATTTTTCGCCTCACTTGGTCTTTTATTTGTGTCGTCCTTTTTTTTTTTATAAATTTCTCGAACGTGGGAGTAAATGTAATAGTTTCTGCAGGTTTTGTATGGTTGGGCGTTCGAGAACCTCCGCTGCTTCCTCTTCTAATACAGCTCCTGCCACAACTACAGCTGGCACTCGCTCACTACGACCTCGATTCGAAATCAAGGAGGAGGAAGGTGGGAAATTAGCATATGATGTATTCAGACCGGAATATTAGCATATAATATCTATATTAGTTGGAATGTTAGCATAGTATGTTTATTTGGTGGAATATTAGAATACGATGTTTATTTGGCGGAATATTAGAATACCACGCCTGTGTTTTGCTCCGGAAGTTGCAGTGATCTACCGTAACTGTGTCCCTGTTTGTACGGTATTTGTATTGAGACGAATTTAGCGATTTACTTGGTGGACAATGTTTGCCCTGAGTTTTTCACACGATAATTCTTCTTTTTTTTTACCCTATGCATGTTCGCATGCATTGATTTTCTGCCTTTTTCATTATTGTGAACTTCCTCTATATTCAATGCTCAGCTGCATCGTATCAAATTTGTTACTCCTAGCGTGTTGATACCGTTGTAATTGTGGTAATTTAAGAATGAGTATTGACTTTTTTTAGTAATTATATTACCGTAACTATATGCTGTATTTGTTTTGCAATTAATTGTAAGCACGGTTCGTCGAGTACACCAACAATCTTATGCAGCCTGTGTAAATGAACATAAATTAGAATAAAAAATCGAGCTAAATTCGAGCAAATTAGCATAAGTACGTAAGAATTCAGCTGTCCACGATGTGTTTCAAAAACCGGCCGGAATTTCGCTTTAACTAATCTATCGTTTAAGGTTTCTCCCGACAAGAACTTGAGCGAGCCCTTAGGGATTCACTGAAGGACGCGGAAGCCAACGTTAGCGAACCAGCCAAAAACGAAGACAAGAAAGAAGAAAAGCAGAGTTCTCGGTTGAAAAAGGTTAGTTTATATGTGTATTTTTAAATATTCGGTTTAATGTATCTGTATTAAATATGTACATTGAAGTATTGGTGTTAATCTGTTAGTCTTACTTGTTTGTTTGCTGTAGCTGTAGTACATGTACACTGTTGCCTGCAATTACTTATTTAGCCGTGATGCTTAGTTTCTATAAAGGTTTATTGATTCAACAAACTCAATGTTTCTACTCATGCATATGGGATGTTTTTTTGCACATGCGTTACAATTGGATTACTCCCTTCCCTAGCATGCTTCCATATTTGTATTTCTTTTCACATTTAGAATTGTATCTTCGAGAGAGCCAGCGCAGAAATACATAGAGTATTTATGTTAAGTTTTCGCGCACTTTCGCATGCGAAAATATCATCCATGTTATTGCAGTTTCTATATTGGGAAACTACTGGAATTTTACGTACTGTAAAAAATTTACACACACCTCTGGCGTGTTTTGCATACACCTAATGTAAAACTGCGCGAAAATGGAAAAGTGAACTTGGATGGTACTTTCGCGTGACAGTGTAAGATAAATACTCTAACAGGGGTACCAGAGAACACATAACATTTGCATGAAACCAGAGGCCACATTCACCACTCCGATTCCCCCGGGGAAATATTCCCTAGGGACAGGAAATAGCATTCTAATGTGAGACACCGACGGGGGATTCCCCATGGGGAGTTGAGTGGTGGATGTGGCCACTGAAATGTTGTTTCAGCAGAAAGAGTAACTTTAGGGGAAAACTGCCCAGAAGAAGACTACGTCCATCTCACCTAAAAAGATCGGTCGAGGGGTTGTGAAGACAGCTTCAACTACAGTAAAGGACAAGAAAGGAAAGGCCGAAAAGGAGTTGGAAGTCAAGCTAGGTTGGGGGATTTATTATGTTGTAGAACTATACACACGCTTTATTCAAATTAATATAATTAGAATAAAAAATTGTGTTATGTCGCACACTTGCACAAGTATGGAAGTGCAGCGTGCAACATAATTTGGATAACTGGCCGTTATACCGCTTTAAGTTCATATCGAGTTTGTGAATTATTGTGTTTAGTCGGCTCTGAGCCAGTATTCGGTACAAAGAACCTTTTTCTTTCAGAAAGCAAACCTCCAGCTACTAAAGGTAGAGTAGCAAAGAAGGCGCCGTTCACAAAGAAAGGACGAAAAGTCACTGATAAGGAGGAGAGCGCAAAGAAAGAGGCGGGAGAAGAAATATCTAAGAACGGAGAAGAAGCGCCAGAGAAAGAGGAGAGCAAGAAGGCAAGTAAGCGATTCCAGACCGCCCTTTATTTTCTACTACACAGGAAATTAGAGGAACCATTTGGCGACCTCTTAGCGAACTAGTATTCTCGTTAGTTTTGACACGTTCTTTATTGTCAGTGTACTTGCACTGACAGCTTTTTGGAGTGTCTTTTGGTCCTTGTTAAAATTTGTTCATACTCAATACTATCGAGTCTTATCGAGCGTTTTCATTTTGTACACCATTGTTTGTACTAATTATTATATCAAATATACATAAATATAAAGTTTTTAGAAAGCAGACGAGGCAGAAAGTGAAGGTACCGAGGAGGAAACACCCCCAATCATACAAGGTTAGTACATTATGTTTATTATTATTATTATTATTATTATTATTATGTTTGTAATTTACTTCGGCAGACTGTAACGTGTTGTGTTTGTATTAGTTTAGGCATGTATAATTTATATATGGGTGTGCATTTATACGTTGGTGTAGGTTTACGATTTAGGTGTGAGTACTTTAGTATATATTTTTTACCCCTTTTACTGTCTTGAGTACTGTAGCGAAAAGACGTAACGTACATCAGCCGAAGATTTGTGGTTTGTAGAATTTTAATTTTATGAATGGATATTTTCCCATGAACGTGTCAAACTTGTCATTTGTCAATCGGCTGCCTATTTTCTTTCGCTAAGAACAAAAGTAACTACTGCGAGAGATTGTAATTTATGAGAATTTACTATTTGGGAATGTATTACGTTCAATTTTTTTCCTATTTCAGCAAAGAAGGCTTCCCAGGAGAGACCTGCCAAAGTGAACACGCCTTCTCAGTTTATGGCCTTATTATCCACTGCCACACATATACTCGGATCTCAGATCTGAGAAAATTTTCAACTTTCCAGACCTCACTCTTCATTCGGTAGTATCCTTATTTGTAAGTTTTACTTGATATTTTGAGTACCAATTTTAATGTTCTAGGAATCGTGTGATTTCAGTTTGTGTCACGTGCAAACAGACTGAAGTGACTTGAATGTGTATTTTTGTCCTACAGTTTACTATAATACATCAATTCAGGTTTTGTGTTTAACCATGAAGTTTTGCCTGCTCGCTGTCGGATACATTATCTCGCTCTTCATTTTTCAATCGGGGTGCGGGCCTTTATTTTTTATACGTTGTTTGAGTTTGTTGGGTTTCTCGCTTTCAGAATTGTTGCTAGAGAATCACTATTGGTTGCTACGAAAACGTATTGTTATGTTTTTAGTGAAACTTATCGTTTTAGCAAACTCGCTATAACATTTTCATGAATTCGTTTTTGTCTAACAACTAACAGTTGTCATAGCTTATCGCCGCAGCATATTGTTATTACTATTACCGTAAAAAAGGGCTCTCCGATGTAAGCGAAACGATGTTAGCGCTAAATATTATATTGTTGCCGCACCATACTGTAAGCACACAATTACCATATGGTTACCATTACCGGTGAGACTTGTGTGCCGTGATAGCTAACTTTTTTGAACAGTTCCATTTAGTTTCCTTCTCAAGCGCCGTGAGTTGCACAATCGTTCTTCGTGTCGAGATGCCAGAGTCGACAAGAGTGGTTGTTGGATGAAGGAATCATATAAGAGGGTTGGTGGAGACTTACTTTGGCAACTTTCGATTTTTATTAAAGGGAGAGGCCCACGAGAAAAAAGTTTCCCTCAATTTATTTGTGCAGAATGTCTGGAATTTCAGAAATATTACTGTGAAAACCGCATTGTTTTAAGCCTAGAACTCGCAGAATTATTCTACAGCAAACAGTTCGGCTAGGTACCGTAGTCAGAAACAATTTTTTGCACTTTTAAGGCATTAGAGTATTGGAAACGCCTTGTTATAATCTTAGTGATGATCTTTCTTCGTTTGACCATTATTATGCAGAGAAAGAATGCAAATGACTGGATATAAACCGTAAAAAAACGAAGTTTGACGTTGCTGACTACGGTACCTGGTCGAACTGTTTGACGGGGAATAAATCTGTGAGTTCTAGGCTTCGAGCAATGCGGTTTTCACGATAATATTTCTGAAGTACCGGACATTCTGTACAAGTAAATTGAGGAAACCTTTTTTCTCGTGGGCCTCTCCCTTTAAAGCGAAGTACCGGCAGGTTTTTGAAACATCGCGTACCCCTGCTTTCTTATGCATCATATGCAAATGAGCATAAATTAGAACAAAAAATAAACCCCACTTAGCATAACTGCATAAGAATGAGATAGTTGTGATGCGTTTCAAAAACCAGCTGGTATTTCGCTTTAATTGGTGCTGTTTGTTGATCGGACATATATAGTCGAATGAGTACCCTAGCGCTAGGCGAACATGTATCACATCATTTCATACTGAGAAAAGGCCGGCCGGACTGCATGTGAATTCGATATTAAAAGTGGAATACCTGGGAACAACCGGGTAGCCCTTCTACTCCCAGTGAAACATTTCAAATTTATTTTCCACTGCTCTAGTTCGGCAACTTTTTTTTCTATATTTCCAACTAATCTTCAAGATTTGAATACAAACCATTTGTATACAAACCTTCTTATAAATTGATCATCTTTGTATGTTTCCTTTTCCTTTCACATTCACATTCACATAGCATAGCATTTTTTTTACAAAAATGTATTGCTCAAGTTTTATCAATATAAGGCCATTATCAAAGAAAAAAAAAATAACAATACTAATAAATAATAACTATTCAATGTTTAGGTTGTACTTGTTGTAATTGATGCCCTTCGTTATGATTTCTTGGATCCGACCAACCAGGACAAGGCGTTACCATATGTGGGCCAGGTAAAATGTTTGTTCACCTTTCGTTTCACAATTTTCATAACATTAGTGATGAAAAATTTGGTGTGAGTGGACGTGATTCGGTATAACCCCACGCATTTTATTTATTTCCATTCTTAGTGCATAATAGATATGTTTCCATATAGTTTAGTGGTATTTCTATGCCCCTTACCTTTGTTCGTCATAAAGAGTGTTTAACTGTGCATACCGACGTATTTCCATTTTATAGTGTTTCTCTATCTTACTTTGCCTTTGTCTACGGTAATACGGTGTGATTGTTTTAACGACGCAAATTAATTGCTCAATTGTTTATTGTTTAGATGAAATGGGTGTCTTCAGTGGCCGATCAGGCTCTAATTGCTCCTATAGAAGCAGACCCGCCTACGACGACGTTGCAGAGACTGAAGGTATGAAGTTGGACCTCCGGGGCGGCTTTTAGAGCATCTGCGGGCCCTGGGGGACTGGGGGCTATTGCAAGTCACTGCTACTTTATGATTAGGTCACGAAGTCAAATAGATAGCTGGATTTATTGGGAAGTTTAAGTTTACTAGGACTGTGTGGTGCTCGGAACTGAATAAAAACTGCACGTGAATGTGGGGTTGCTCAAAATAGAAGGCGGTGCCAGTTGTATGTTGAATAGTTGAATGTAACTTTTATATACAGGTGGAGTGTTTAGGGCATGATGACCGGTACACTTCCAACTTTTATCGATGCTTCGGATAATTTCTCACCAGATGCCCAGGTACGTTCCTTTTGTTTATACTTAAAACGATGTGGCATGTGTTTTGCGTAATGTATATATACTGAAACTTTATCCCCTTGGACATGCTTTGTTGAAATTGTGCTCTATTATGTGCGGGAAATACCAGCAAGGCTAGTCGTGAAGCCTACTGTTCAAAGTGGTGTGCTCGTAGTTACCAGAGATAAAGATTGATTATTGTTTTGAAATCATCCGCAATGTTTTATAATGTGTTTGAAACATTGTTTTTTTTGGAGGTGTTTTATAAATCTTACAAATCAAACTCACAAAAATTAGTAAGAATGGAAATGATAAAGAGTAGTGTGCTGTTCCAGATTAATGAGGACAATATACTTGATCAGCTCAAGTCAAGGGGCAAGGATGTCTCATTTCTAGGAGATGATACATGGTAGGGTTCAGATTAAATTCTTCCTTATATGTTGACTTGAGTGAAATGTTTGTTTTATGTTCTGTTCTAAGTTTATTCTGGTCTATTGTTCCGTTGAGCCAGCTTTTCGGGTATTGGTTTAGTCGGTTTTAGTAGACTTATGATTAGGTAGTAGAACTTCGGTTTGGGAACTTTACTTGTCGACACATTTATGTACAGTATTCTTTACACAGTATTCTTTACACTGGTTAAATCTTTTAGGTTATCCCTGTTTCCCGATCGTTTCTACCGTCACCACGCACTTCCGTCGTTTGATGTGTTCGATCTGCATACGGTGGATTCGGCTATTACCGGTAAGTTTTTTTTAAGTATATTTAATGTTGTTTAGTGCATATTTGAGGTACAGTGTGAAACACGTAATATTTTAATGTAGTTTTTGACCATAAAGCCATAAAATGGCGATGGTGGGTAAAATCACTACTCAGTCAAAATTTGCATCATTAGGATAGTACCACATCACGGGTCTTATGTCCACATCACGGGTGATGGGTTCCACTTTAACGTGTAGTCGGTCGACTTCTTACCCTACCTTTGTCACGGTTCTAAAGATTTAGCTGATTTACTATGCTTGTAGATTATCTTCCGAGAGAACTTGCGCTGAATGACTCTTCTGTGGTGATTGCCCACTTTTTGGGAGTTGACCATTGCGGACATCGATATGGACCAACACACCCTGAAATGGGAGCGAAAGTGGGTGTTTTACCATACCCTTTCCATAACCCTATTAAAGCGGTGTGACACGTGGTTTGTGAAACTTATTCTGGGGAAGTGCATGTCCATGTGTTGTGTGCAAATTTCTTAGCTCTGGGCAGTTCCGGTACGGGTGGTTTGCATATATAATACATAGGGGCGTAGTTCTCCAGCATATGGTTCAAAACCGTGTGGAACCCGTTTGCCATACCACTTCAACAAACTCCTCAGAATTCGTATCAGAGTTCCCCCGTCGCACGTAGACGAAACCTGTTTGTTGTAAAAGTTGTATTGCTGGCATATTTGGAATTGGGAGCGGAGTATTTCCTTCCTAGAGAAAGCGAACATAAGTATGTGAGTCAGTAGTCAGTGCGTCCGCTTAGTAGATTTATAGAACAGCTTACGTTCACTGACAGAAACACATGTAATTATTCCATGCTTTCAGCTCCGAGAACTCGACCGTGTTCTGGAGAGTGTGGCCATGAATCTGACCGGAGATGATCTCCTCGTCGTGGTCGGTGACCATGGGATGACGTCGTCTGGAGACCATGGTGGAGACTCGGATGCAGAGATATGGGCAGGACTCTTGGTACGGTTATCTTGTTTATCCTTCTTTTTATATTTATTGAAGAGTGGAGCTTGTTGAGTAGATGCAGTTTAATTGTAACGTAGTTTGTTTTGCCTTGTGATGCGAAATCGCACAATTACCGTTTGAAAAAGTGGGTGAGAAGTGCGCTAGGAGGTCAGCTAGGTGGGTGTGCAATTCTAGTTGAGGCGCATGAGGTGCGTTTGTTGCTCACCTGTAATTTCCTCTATAAAACGGAGTAAAGGAACAACACGCCCTACAACGGATACTTGTTTTTTTCAATAGCTTATCTCTTATCGTATCATCTTGTTTTGTAGATGTACTCCCCCGGCCGTGTGTTCCCCTCTCCGAAGCGGGCCTTCCGTCAAATTGACCTGGTGCCCACACTCTCACTTCTCATGGGAATTCCTATTCCATTCTCTAATCTGGGAACTGTCATATATGAGGTATTCTCGGAGGAGCAAAGTACACAAGCTGTCCAGCTCAATTATGAGCAGATCAAGAGGTTTGTTGGTTTTTGGGAGCATGTGTTTCACTATAATGTACAACTCTGTGTTAATTTTAATTGCTTCTGGAGATGGTACGTGCGAGGTTTTATGCTTTTTTCACAGTTTCCTGCTCTTTCAGAGTGAACGGGCCGTCCTCGCCTCGAGCAATGTGTTTTATTGTGCACCATGTTTAGATTTGTCAATACATACTCGGCAGCTAATCCCTCAATACTCTCGGACGGTCAGCTGATAGTGGAGGGCAGAGATGCGAGCTCGATCGAACAGCAACTATTGGTGAGTGATTTGTTTATGCAGTCTTGTGTCTTACCATTATATTATTGTTGTTTGTAGTCTGAAGTCTGACCGTATTTTTTTATTTTAATTTATTGATTGTACTTCAGTGCAGCATTTGTATTGTCCATAAATCCATAAAGTAATATATTACTAACATTTTCCCTAAGTACCCGAAATAATTAAGCCATTTTTTTTAGGAAATGCGTCACGTACAAAATGGCCTTCGACATGCTTGGACTCAATTCGACCTGCCCTTGATGGTCCTTGGAGTGTTTTCTTTACTGGAATGCCTTCTTTACAGTATTAGGTACGATTGTTAGTATTTGCTCAGTTGCATATGTTTTGTGTTCTTCGTACGGTATTCGGTCTGGAAAGAGAGAGAGAGAGAGAGAGAGATCCACGAACTTAGTGACCATTTTAACGTGGAAAGAGGGGCTCTTTTTAAACAGCGCTTTTGTTTCTTCAAATTTGTTAATCAATCCTATCGGAAAACACAAAACTTATTGATTCGGTCTCATTGTCCTCTAGTTTTTTTACGGTTTATTTATGGAATGTTTGAAACATCGGGTATAACCAGCCGGTTTATGTGCCGTATTTTTGGTGGAGAAAAAGAGTGCGCGCGAAATAGAACTATTCTCATTGTCAGTATTATGTAGTGTACAGTGTACAACTGTTTTAGTGAGGAGCCCTCATCTCTCACCCAGTGGATAGTTCGTTCTGGTACCGTGTTCCTTCAGCTTAGCGCCTATTTTGGAGGTGGGGTTTTATTTTTTTTTGGATTTTATAGTAGGGAAGGTCACATTCACCTGAACGTGTTAATTGAGTTGTGTATTGTTGAAAGACTTTTAGGAGCATATGAGGTAAGCACACTAACCTGTTGCATTTGTAATTGTAATTGTTGTAGTTAAACTGTAACGATAACCCTGTAACGGTAATAATACTGTAACACAGGAAAGTGAAAGGCCCGATTTCGCCCGGATCATTTCAAAAAACCCCAATTTCGCCCGGATCAGGGCCCGATTTCGCCCGGATCACAAATGATCCGGGCTAAATTGGGCACGAGGCCCGATTTCGCCCGGATCATTTCAAAAAAACCCCAATTTCGCCCGGATCAAGGCCCGATTTCGCCCGGATTATAATGAAGGTCCCGGCAAGGAAAAGTATACTGTAATTATGACCTATTTTTTGAATTTTTCGGAGGTATGACTCGCACCGTACTTGCAGGACAGATAAATTCATAATGCCTAGTAGGCTGTCGCTACTCCAAGTGCCTTACAGGGCAAAAGCGCGGGAAGTAATCGTGATTCGAAAAAATTGTGTAGTTTGTAGTCTTCATTTTATTTTTCGCACCAACCACCAGAGCGGCGATTTTGCCAGTCAGTTTTCTTTTGTGATTGTTTCTTTAGGTTAGCGGCGTGGTATTTTCTCCTCGTTCCATTATGTAAATATTATTTCGTTGAGAAGACATACTGTCATCTTGGAATTATGCTTCCAATAATGAAATTGCTTTCCGTATATTTTGTTGTCTTTTATTTTGCTCATTATATTTTGCTGTTTCCAGTCAGCGTCAGATTTTTCCGATTGGTGTTATTTATATAGATTAAGATTAATAAGCGTTTTACGCATTTGCGCCCCTTTAAAAGGTTTCTCACAATATCGCAGAAGTGTTCCAATACATTTGTATTTATTTTGCTCTTTCGTGTGTTGCGTTGTTGAGCAGAACATATATTTCAGGTAACGAAGGAAAAACAGTATTTACCGAGGTCTTCTAAAAGCAACAACCGTTAGAATGGATCCATGAGGGGCAGCGATGCAGCATGGATTCGTTTCGATATATGCCGGCGGATGTGGTGTTGCATCGTATGAAATTGCGAATGGCTGAGGTTGGTGCTTAGTTTAATAAAAGATTGAGTCTGTTCTTTCTTACTTCTCGACACCTTGATTCAGTTACTTTCGCAGTTTGTTTGATGATTTAAAACACGAAATGTTTCCTATTTTTCTCCTTTCGACATTATTTTTCGTTCTTTGCTTACGTTGCTTTTGTCTCGTAAGTCTTATTTCAAAAAGGTTATTTTTCTGCCCTTCCAGCATAATGTGTTGGTCAGGAAGTAGGGCGTGCTTTGCTTCCACTATAATTTTGTTTGCCAATTCAATGTTTATGTTTATTTAAATTTATAGATATGATGTCCGAAACCGAGTTCGTGCTCCTGCACTTCACCCACTGGTTGGAGCCGTTTCGGGGGCACCCCGTCTTTCCGCCGTGCGTCAGTTACGTCCTTCTTCACCGATTACGTGGGTAGTTCACACTATTTTACGCTCAGGCTTCGAATGATTCTGTGAAAGCAAAAAGTCCACAGCGCTTAGTTTCTCTGTTAATGTAATGTATGTGTGTCCACCCAGCCGACGGGACAGAGTATAATGTCTGAAGTTTGGCCTAGTGGGTGAAGGGGGTTGGGTTCCTGTACCATTTATGCGCATTTACCGTAGACCGGGGGGTGTGTTCCCAATCGTGTGCTTCAAAAATAAAGGTGTGACATTGTAATAATAATATAATGTGACCAGTGTGATGCGGAAGTTAGGACACTTGATACTCAATGTGTACTATAGTGCGTCTGTGCCTGTAATTATCTTTCGTTTATTTACATGAATGTGTCTAGGACGTTTAGGTATTGTGCGACTAATTTTAGTGATGTTCTTCATTCAGGTTTCCAACACCAATGGCAATGTCACCAATCACAAGCAGACACCGTTCTTCTGGAGTATGAAATATTTAGTTCTTCTTTCAATTAAATATGGATTATTTCTTGGCTGCCCGAAGCCCATCCTTCTGGGGCTCTTGATCTATTCGTCGTATGGTTTATAATTATGTTGAATAAAATTTTTAGTTGAAGTTTATGTTATGTTTACTTATACAAATCATTGTGGAACTAGTTACTACGTGGAATGAGTCATTTTTGAGTGGCAAGGCTGTATGGCTTGGTTTTTTTTTTTTGGGCGTTGTTGAAACAATCATCCCCAACGCCTGGACTTTCTGTATTCAGCGTGCTTCGAAATATTGTGTGTGTATTTTCTACTA
>JAANDG010000924.1:0-36323 GCA_036852015.1 Pelodera strongyloides | reverse complement strand
ATTCTTTGTTTTCTGTTTTCTATCCTTTTTGCTTGAAAAAATGTGTTTAGTATTGTGCTAGAATTTTCATTTGTCCACCTGTCTGCTGTTTTGTTCTACTGGAATTTTCATCTATATTATTATGCTGTGCACTGAAGTCCCTTATGGTATGGAGTTGAGCGACGTATAATCATGTTCGTGTGTTTATCAAGTGTATTGTTAGTACCCATGTCTAATATCCTAACTTAATCCGATATTTGCAAAAAACTGGTGTCTGGCTTAGATCTAGTTTTCTCATGTGTGATTTCTCTTACTCTAATATCTTAAACTCACACTTATCATGTATGTTTACCACCAGCATTTGTTGGAACATAATGTAACAATCTTATTATATAAAAGAGTAACTGTAGCCTAATTTGCACACCGATGTGCGTTACGAAATGCAAATTTCCTGTTCGGTTATAAAAAAAGTTTCGCAGCTCAATATCGAAGTATGCATATGCAATTGTTTCCTATTATGTGAATTTCTTATGATACGCTTGATGTTTTGTATATAAGTATGACCATGCTAAGCCAATATTATTTCCATGTAAGTCGCAGGCGGCGCGAGCCGACTGGTCTTATTATATAAAGTTGGGAGCTTTGTTTGTTTGTTTGTGCGTTTGTTTGAATGTACGTTTGGATGATGTGCGTTACGCTCAGGTTGTAGGATTGGTTCAGTAGTTCACGTTCCCGTGCACTGAGCCATCTCACTTCCCGAGCGCCCCTCTCACAAACGTCCAAAAAAGGCTGCATATGTGGAATATGTGTGCTGTATCGTTCGGGCGTTTCTGCGGCACAAAGGGTTCAAAGAACACTCACAGCACAAAACTCAAAGAACGACCAATTTTGAAAACTTGAAATCACGCTTTTTCGTCTAATGCTTTATTTACTCTTATTTTACAAAAATTTTCCATTGCCTTTCAACGTGAGATTATCCTCACCTTGAGCAACCTACGAGAAACAGCACCTACGAGAATCCAGCCCTGAGCTACGCACTCGCAGACTGCATATACTCATACTCACCAACGCCATTGCGGATGGCTCACACGAATGCCACACAAAAGGTTGCATTATACTCCAAGGAAGCGGAGTATCGGCCGAGCGATAATGTTCAAGGAACATCCACTTGCTGTGCAACGCCATTGTGGAGCGCTCACATGAGCACCACACAAAAGTTTGCATGTACACCAAGGGCGCGGAGTACATGCCGAGCGATAGAGTTCAAAGAACACCCACTGCAGGGCACCTCCACTGCGGAACGCCCAGTGAACGCTACAAAGGCTGCCATATACAGAATGCTTGCGGGGTATCGTTCGAGCGATTGTGCGGCAAGTAGGCCGAGATCCCTGTTCCATGCAATTCAAGAAGCATATTCGCAATTATAATAATTCCCTGTCAATGGCATCGATGTGTGCTCAACTTGATGTTCCCCGTGGCGCCGGTCCTTATTTAGGAGGTAATATAGTCAACAGAAACTAAGTTATATCCCCGTGTTTGATATTGGTGTAGGTTTCAAAAGGAAAATAACAAAAGTGAAACCATTTCCTTCAGACAAATGTTTGCTTCTAACTTATATAGCCCAGCGAAACATTGGGACGTATCATCCAGGCACATTCTTTTTTTTAGGATTTGAAATTTTTTCGATATTGTAGAGTCCAGCAAGCTGCAGACAATTTAGGAGGAATACAGTCAACAGAAACTAAGTTCTAACCCGTGTTCAATATTGGTATGGGTTTCAAAAAGAAAAAGAAAGACTGGAGACTCTTTGGATGGAAATGTTTCCTCCTAACTTATATAGCCCAGAGAAACATTGCGGCGTATCAGCCACGCGATATTAAGCTGCTTTTAGGCTTTGGCAATTTTTTCGATGTCCTAGAGTAGAGCAAGTTGCAGACAATTTAGGAGAAATATAGTCAACAGAAACTAAGTTCTTTCCCCAGGAAACTATTCTTGCGAGAAAGAGTTGCCTCTACTTATAGATTGAGCCCAGTGAAACATAGCGACCATCAGCGAATATTGAAAAGACGCCTCAGGCGGCGGTAGCCGACTGGTATTATATAAAAGAGTAACTGTAGCCTAATTTGCATACCGATGTGCGTTACGAAATGCAAATTTCGTGTTCGGGTATAAAAAGAGTTTCGCAGCTCACTATCGAAGTATGCATATGCAATTGTTTCCTATTATGTGAATTTCTTATGATACGTTTCAAGCTTTTTATATAAGTATGCCCATGCTAAACCAATCATATTTCCATGTAAGTCGCCTCAGGCGGCGTGAGCCGACTGGTCTTATTATATAAAGGAGAAGAGTTTGTCACGGGTTTATTTTTATGTGCACAACGAAATCCCTTCATAAAGAAAATTCTTCGATCGAAAGAGCATACAAAATCTTTGCCGCTAGCGGGATTCGAACCCACAGCAGCCCATAATCTCTCGATTAACAGTCCAACGCTCTACCTGTTGAGCTATGCTAGCTTATCATACGGGTAATCATCTGCTCTACATCACTGAGAGCCGATGAGTTGCGCGCCGCACCATTTCGGGAAACAAAATGCGCGCCGCAAAGGAATGGGAAACAAAATGCGCGCGGAATAGAAATGGCGCGCAAAGTGTTTCCCGAAAAGGTGCGGAAATGGTGCGGCGCGCAACTTGCGGCCCGCACCATTTCCGCACCTTTTCGGCAACGTTTTTGAAAGCGCTCGGAGGATCTGCCGTAAGTGCAGTTGTTGTACTAATATTTTTCCGCAAGCACAGGTGTCACATGTGTTGTGTAGCCGAGTGGTCTAAGGCGCTGTTCAGAGAAAGTATCTAACAAGAGTGTAGGGTTCGAATCCAACACGCTGCTTTCTTTTTGCAGTTGCTACTTTTCCCGCACCGTTTCCGCACCTTTTCGGCAACGGTTTGGGGGTGTTTCCCGCAACAGTTTGGGGGTGTTTCCCGCACCAAAACGGCAACCACAGTCGGTGGAAAAACTTTTGCGGCGCGCATCAAATTCTTTTGCGGGAAACACCCTCAAACTGTTGCCGCGCGCAACTCTTGAGTTTCGTTGATAGAGCACCTTCAATGGCAAATTTGCATGCTAGCATTAGTCGCGTGGAGATCCAAACTGATTATTATACGTTTCCACACGTATACGTTTGAATTTTAAGTGGCACGGAAGAGAAAGATACGAGAGTTAACTTTTTACATTTTAGCAATTCTTTTTTAAATAGGGAAACAATCGGCCGAAGGCCGATTCCTCCAGTCGGAGAAGAGCCCGTAGGGCTCTTCGAACGGCTGGTTAACAATGATTCAGAAACTTATTTACTGATTACTCAATTGTGCCGTATTGGTTGATAAGTAAGCTCGCCTCACAATACAGTGCTAATCAACTTTTTTTATACTTTCATGATACACACTATATTACTTAACAATTAAGTTATTGTGTGCATTTGCCAAGTGACTCACATTGTTTGTTGATAGATAGCTAGGCACCCGTGTGGTTGGTCTGCGTGTGTTTGAGACCGGTCCGGTTTTCACTTTTTCTCCTTCGTGCCCAGGGTCTTTTTTTGGTGTCTTTACGCCGTGTGCGGATCCGCGTCTGGTATTATATTCCGCTTCCGTTCTGCCGATACCTGTTTACTGGATAAACTGTGCCTACGCATTGCTTCTTCTTTTTTTTCATTTTAGAAAATTGTTTCGTTTTTAGGCCTACGCGGCTGAAACTGAAACTACTAACCGCTATAATTGAACTGATCGATTGTATTGTAAAAGTTTAGGGAAAATTCACGTAACTTATTGCCTCCGTCCATTTTTATTGGGGTTAGTAAGATAATAAGTTAGAGAATGCACAAAACCCCATTTTCTTTATTTGGTGGAATTTTCACTGTAGGCATTGGAGGTAGCAAACTACATTTCTTGTATTTGCCATATGGTCTCTGGCACGGACCGGCCTGGCTACACTAGAGACTAGATACTCCTCAGTCTTTTCGATCAAGTTCCTTCAGTGTGTTTTGTCAATTTGAGTTGATTAATCATACGCGTCACTTCTACCTCGACTTTTTATTCGATAACTGAAGAGTTATGCCTTATGCCCTAGGTTTCGTTGTTCCAGCCCAGGCTCTTTTAGCGCAGCGCTCGCGCTTTACTTGCTGGGTTCATGCACATACATAGTTGATGTTTGTCCATCCGTCCATCGGTCCGTCTTTCACGTCTTCTGCTTTCCGCGGATTCTTTTTTATTTGGTTTTTGGTTGCATCTCTATCTCTCTCTTCTCTCTCTTTTTGCTCTATTTCTATTTCTCTCTCGCTCTTCCTCTCTCTCTATCTTCAGAACTTCTTTTGGCGTGTGTATTTTCGCGCATCCGCCGCGCGAATAATGGGCACGCCCAAGTTAAGTCACACGCGTTGTTGTGTCGTCTCCGCTTCCGGAAATGTTTCCGCGCGTTTGTGTCTCCTGTATACCTAAAGAAGGAGTGGGGGTGTGAGGTGCTAATAATCTTGCGCAATAAAGTTTTAGTCGTATTGTATGTGATTTGTGATATGTGATGATGAACAACTTTTTGCCCTTTTTGGTTTTGGTTGTGTTCATCAATGCATCAAATTTAAGCTCGAATGTCTGGTACTGTACAGTGATACAGTATTGTTGTATGATTTCTCGAGTTCTCCTCATGCATCGGTATAAGTACTAGCTTGAAGATATACATATTGATTATCTCAAGTTCCTAGTTTCGGAAATTAACTATATGAATTATGCACTATGACACTGCGCTGCGCGTGACTACTAGTTCTCCTTTGTACTTTGTAGTTTGTTGTTCTAGTCTCTTGTAGCTCTAGTTTAGAAACTTTGCTACTCTTGGTGTTGGTGATGAGGGAGCTTTTGGTAAATTGCTTTCGCTTCATTATCACAAGTTAAGTAATTATTGTATTTTTGTTAATTTTCTGTTTTCAGTTTTCATGCGAACTCGGCACACAACTTGATTTGATGTCAGCTTTGTGTTCCAAATTCGATTTTGTATGGATAATATTGTTATTATTTGCTGTTGTCATTGGCTCATCTCAAGGTAAGAAATTTCTTTCCATTTTTTTTATTACTTTTTTTTAATTATGTTTTTTAACAGTATCAGTGAGCAGTGTTTTCTGCGAGCGCAGACTTCTGTTTGTAACGTTAACTTTTTGTTTCGAATGTGGAATTCTAAGAATAAGAAGTTAGGATTCAGGTTCTGGCCTGGTAACAGCCTAACAGCGCTTCGATGTCCATAGCAATTGGCATGCATTAATTTCCATTCCATCTTCTGTAGCTGTGTTGGATTAATGGATTATTTGTTTATGCATTACTGTGATTTAAATATTTAAATATTTATTAACACATAAAATGTGTGCATCAATATGATGAAAGGTTGACAAGCATCAATTGAATGGCCATGGTTTTAATTATCTTGAGCAAATTTATGTGAGTATTCGTACATTACCTCAAAAAAAAATCATTATGTTATAAATCATTATGATTCATTATGTTTAAATATGCTAACAATCTTGCGCAATTAGACTTTAATTAAATTACTATTAATTTAAGTCTTTCAGTACCTCAGTCCGCCGATGACGCTCTAGTAGATGAAAGGTTAGTCATTGCTTTCATTACTTTCATACTGTGGGTTATAAATGTTCTAATGTTCGTACTAACTAAAAGGAATTTTTTGTATTTGTATTGCTATAGCTATGGGAGCTCCTGAGCTAGCTACGTCTCTGGGTTTTTCCATGCAAAAGTTCCCTCCGCTCTCCGATGTTTTTTTTAGTCTGTAGGTGCCTTTATATTATGATGTCTTCTACTTCTAACTTTTGCTTTTTTCCTAATCAGTGAATGCAGAAAATTCGGTTGGATGTGTTCCTTTTTCATTATGGCTAACCAGGCTAACTGGCTAACCCATTTGTGTTTTGCACATCGAATTCCAATCTATAGTGTTGGTTAAGGTTTCAATTTTTCAGTGAAACCGTGGTTATTGACGGGCAGATTGATGGAGGAGATGATATACTCTCTTTAATTAACTCATCGTTCATGATTGTGGATATTGAGGCTGAGGTGAGTTCCTTTTTGATTTGCTTTGCTTTATACTTTAGTTAATACTGTGTACTGTGTGTGTGTGACTCGGGATTGTATTTTGTATCCGTGATGTGTTAAACAAAGTTACCGAAGGCTTGATTATATTGTATTACATACTTATTGCTTCGTTTAATTTCTTGATCATGTTTTTGTCTACATACCTGCACTGGTACTGACCTTGCTGTTTCACTGGTGTGTGAGCTGTCTGGTTCTTGTGCCTGAGGCAGTACCCTATTCGTAAGCGTAAGGATACTAACGGTTGAATCTTTGAATTCACTGTTTCGTATAATAATTGATTATAGACAAGGCCAGGGGTTCATGATGATGATGTATTGTGTTTGTGGATATGTATCTACAGGTTTGAACCGAATTTCAGAATTCTACTGATATTGTCGAAAATGGCACGTCGGAAGAAACTTTGGCCAGTACAACACAGGCATCCCCCAGTTCTACACTAACCACAGAACATCCAGAACCTCCGTTAACTGTTTTACCAGAAGAATCCGTCACCACGAGGCCTTTGCCAAGACTTCGCTTATCTAAACCGAAACCACGGTCAAGGTAAATTATTCACTGTCTTTGCTATCTTATATTTGTCCTGTTTTTATGTTCATAACCCATTCCTTGATCAGCTGTTAATTTAATAATTTGTAGAAAGTTACAAAAACTGATACAGTAATAAACAGCAACAATAGTTGTTTTGACTTTCGAAGTCAGCTGTTGTGTAATTGTTGCTTCATAACTTGTAATACGCATAACAGCCTATCCCACTGCAAGTATTTATTCTTCTGTTATTCAGGAACCTCGCTAGAGAGTGTCAACAGTACAGTGAGGTGGAAAAATATAAGATGCTCGGCTCGCGTAACCAACTGTTCATGGCCAATTCAATTATGGAAGCGGGATTGCATTTCGGTTCTCTGTTTCATGAGGATTTGGATATGCAGAATGATTTCGCGGCACCGACGAGCGAGGTAAGCATTTTCGTTCTAAAACCCTCAAAAATGATCTGGTTTGCCAAGTGCAAAAAGATGGGCTCAGCCGGGGATTGAACCCGGGACCTCTCGCACCCAAAGCGAGAATCATACCACTAGACCACTAAGCCGCTGTCCAGAATGGCTATAAAGCTGTTTGTGTGCTGCGTGCGCTTTTGTCTACCCTCAAGCTTTTCGCACGCTATACTGGCATTTAGTTATCAAGGTTTTAAATCCCACTAGGTTTTCGTGCTATAGTTTTTCTTACTATTTTCCAGTGCAATTAAGTGTTGCTCCTAAAGGGAATTTGCTGATGTTTTATTAGAAGGTTTGTATAAGGATGTTATTTAGTTGTACTAAACAATCTTATTTTGGAACTAGTGCAAATAGCCCATAGTATTTTTGGTTAGTGTAGTTTTTATGTTGCAAAATCTGACAGTAATTTCAAAAGGTGATGAGATAGCCCATAGTATTTTAGCTAGTGTACTTTTTATATCGCCAAGAACTTGTGAGTAATGTTTTGCAATAATTTCAAAACATGGGCTGAGCCGGGGATTGAACCCGGGACCTCTCGCACCCTAAGCGAGAATCATACCACTAGACCACTCAGCCGATATCCTGTGCCTTCATTTGGGCAAAGATTCGCCATGTCGTCTTTGATTGGTGTGACTTTATATTGAAATTTGTTTTACACACACTTTTACTTTTAGAACACTCGGCAGTTTTCCACATCTGATGGTCAGATTTGCGATTCTCGTTGCCAGTTTATTACACGGACACTGAGAACGGTGATTCTATTTCATTTCTCATTTTGTTTATTCTTGGAGCTTGGAGCTAATCAAACATGTAGAACAACATTATTCCTGCTTCTTCCAACTTGTCCTTGTACTGTATCTTTATTCTTCTTCTTCTTTCTTGTTTGTATCTTCTTTTACTATAGTGAATGTGGGTCTGATAAGACCTAAAACACCTGATGTTCTGTAGTACCCCATGCCTGACATAATATGGGTCATTTATTAAATGACATAACATGGTGTGTAGTTTACTTTATTGGGAATCATGTACAATAATAAACGTCTTGTATTTTATAAGTGTATTTTTTGTATGTTTAGAATTTGCCATCTCGTACTGCTGGAAGGAAGAAGACCGTGAAGCTGAATGATGACGGTGTTGATCCGGATTTCGATCTATTAGAAGTACAAGAGGGCCGCCCGTCGGAGCAGACCAAGAATGGGTGCTATTTAGGTAAGTTTACTTTTTATCTTTACTTATGAATATTGCAAGTACTGAGGCAATAAAGGTATTTTTTGTGGCGCTATTATGATTTCTTATTCTTAAAGTGGTGTTACATATTTTTGGAAATTCTTATTTTTCATGCAAGTTTTTTTATTTGTGATAAACATTTAAACACGTTCAAACTGTTTCTGAACGAAGCATAATTTTTAGACACATTCCTGAAATTGGGGAATTGCTCTACAAATTCTTGGATGAATCCATATGATCAGCTGTGCTCACGTTGTCATGGGATTTATACGCTGGGTAGGTAGTGGAACATGGAACTTTGTTTAGCTTTCTGTTTTCCTAGTGCTTATTGTCATTATCGTCGTTGTTGGTGATCCTTTGGTGTGCACTGCTATTTCTGAGATAGAATTAGACACGAGGCCAGGGCCAGAAGAAGGGTGTTCTGATTTTTCCTGTATGCAACGTGACGTGAGGCTGTTTTTTTATCTCAATTTTTAAAAGGCTTTAGTCTTGGTATTGTAATTAGTATTAACTGTTGCTCTGATGGTTAAATATAGCCTATTTTTTTGGGTTATGATTTATGTGTGCCTTAGCCTATTTTTTTGGGTTATGATTTATGTGTGCCTTCAGGTATTTGCTTTAATCTTGGAATCTGTTTTAGGTCCCAGATGTTTTCCACAGTTCCTGAATGCGGTATCCTGTAGCGGTGTCGATACTGGATGCATATACGACCGTAACGATGATGGTTGGTATCTATTTTTATTGCACAATTAACAGACGTATGATCTTTCCATTAATAGTACCATTATTGAAACTGGAGAATAGGATACAATTAATGTCTGCCATTTTGCTAATGTTTAAAAACTATTTCCTTTCCATTTTATTTCAAAATGCAAAAAGTTTCTGACGAGAGTGGGATTCGAACCCACGCCTCCGGGGAGACTGGAGCCTAAATCCAGCGCCTTAGACCACTCGGCCATCTCGCCATGTTGTGCAGACTAACTAGTGATGAACGGCATACCTACTTTGTTGCCGAATCGTTTGCGTTTGGCAAATTGTAGTTAGCATTGTAGTTTTTCTTTGTGAATATGTTGAACTTTTTGATCTAAGTTTAAAAAAAACTATTTTAGCACATGGTGTGTGCCGACCGCAGTATCTAACATTCCGCGTTTTACAAAATATTGGAGTAGATGACTGTGAAGTTTGGAAACCCATGACAATTGAGGTAAACTTAATTTATAATAATGGTTCTTTAGAGCATGCAAACTATATAATATAGATATATATAGATATATATATATATATATATATATATATATATATATATATATATATATATATATATATATATATATATTATATATATATATATATATAGTAAATTATGTGTGATTGTTTTAATACGGCGAGATTACTGCTTTGCTAGTTGCTTGGGTTGGGAGTTGGGATATTTGATTCCTAGATTATAATTATCGTTTCTTTATTGTATGCAATATTTACAGCTGCCGGTCGCTTGCCAATGTCTACTCAATAAGAATTCGCCATTTTTGTCCGCGGATCCACTTTGAGCAATTAGAAGTCCTGCAGAATCAATAATCATTATCACGTACCTCTAGTATAATAATTTATTACGCACACATACAATTCATGAGAAAAATATATGCAACGTACCGTTTTGTCGAGTAAAGCAACAGTAGCGCAAATATGAAGCTGTTCAAAATAGTTTTCAAAATAGTTCTAGTGTTCAAAATAGTATTCGTGTGCTGTCAGAAAGCCGCAAACTTATCTAGTGCTTCCATCATAAGTTATTTAATGAATATAACTCTTTGACTATAGTTTACAAATATAAGTCCGTGGCTGATGTTGTCCTTGTATTTAGTGATGGAAATGAGTCTTTGCAAATATTTAGGGAGCATAGGGAGCATATTTAGGGAGTTGTATTTAACGTTATTTGAACGTTTGTCTTAATTTGTGTGTATGTTTTTTTTCAATTGTTGGATGAGTAATTGTTCTTTGGATATTAACCGTATAGGTATAGTGATTTTAAAAGGAGTTAATTATTTTTCCTTCATTTATCATAATCATAACGGTGTGTTTTTCTGCCTTACACTACGCCGTATATTATAGTTAGAGCTGTTTAGTATTTTGCCTTGCACATTAAATTAAATCACGATGTTTTTAAGGAATTTAAAGTTATATTATCATAGGGCATAAGCCCATTGTTATGAATTTTCTCCATATCCCTATAATTGTGGTTATCCTGTGAATATTGTATTGCTGTACATTTCCTGAATAGTTTTGTTGTGTTCTGAGGTTTGTCGTTTCTTCTCTCGGAACAGTTATGTTCAACGGGTAAAGAGTTTTTTTCAATATTTCTTGTGGAATTTGTCTTAAAGTCGTAACTGTGAAGGAACTCCGCAACTGTGCCGCGCACCTAATATGACCTCGCGACAAAAACATGTTTTGAGTAGTTTAGGCAAAATATTTTATCTGCGTCAGGTGCGCTACGGGTGTGCCATCTGGCGTTCGCACACCCCCTGACAATATGGCGCATCCGAAAGGGTGCTCTGCGCTCTGCACCGTTGTGGCAGACCCTTTTTTGCGCGGTGATGGCGCGAAGTTCCAACCAAGTTGTGGTAGTAGAATTATTGTCAGTTCACTAGATCAAGCATAGACAATGTGCTGCGCATCTCAAAGAGCTTTGCGAATCATAAAGAAGCCTCTGTATTCAAATGTAAACAATTCCACGGAATTTAGTCACTCTTGCCTACAATTTTCTAGAATCTAGTTACACAGGTTTGTTTTTCAATTTGTTGTTCGTTGTGGTTGTGTACATGTTTAGAATAAATAAATTATCCTGCCGAAAGATTGATCCGCTAATTAATCAAGTAATTATGCTTTAGGCATCTATCATTTATGTGATGCCTCCACCCGCCACTCCGTTCATACCATTACGGTAAGATAATAGTCACAAATGTTGACATTCTTCTACCTTTCTTCTTTTATTCACTCCCTAGAAGTGAGGTTAGAAGTCAAACAATGTTAGTAATATTCTGATGACAGACTGTGTGAATCTTCAGACATCATCCAACTAAAGTTTCTCATTCAGCGCGGACGACGATGTTGACTTGCGGTCCACGGAACTCGGTAAGTCTCTATTTATACTTTATGCATATACTATGTACAATTGACCCACTATGTTTCCGTATTTCCAGTATTCTGGCCTGGTCATTACCACAGATAACAAGAGATGATGATTCTTTTGGGCCTGTCAGGGAATAGACCTTACAATTCGAATTTCTGTTATCTAAAATACTTTCTATTTTCAGTGCGTGCTTCGAAGGAGAAACGTGAGTTTTCTTTTACCAAACAAAATGTTCTGTATGTAGACTAGAGGTACCTTACTGTCTACTAAATTAGACAATTTTTGCGAGCCACTACTTACAATTAGCCACATATTGTTTTCATTATGATTTTCAGGGGGCTCTTGCGGAGGCTGTTTTCTCACTTATTTTGAATAAGTTTTCTAATAATCCGTCTTTTCTATTTTTATATAGCACGATGTGTTTAGACCAAAGGAACAAGAATTTTAAGCTAAACGCTGTGAAGAAAAATGAAGAGAAGGATGGAGCCAAGCCGTCATACTTTGCGAGACACGCATCCGGAAGGTCTCAGAGGTCTCCGGAAGAGGATCGGAGGAAGAAGAAAATCAGTGAGTGGTGGAAGCTTATATTTCTCTCTCAATCGTATCGTATCGTAATGGAAGGCATAACGACAAAACTGGCGCTGAACGACATTGTGCCATGTTCTCCGTGCTTACCACATAGAGCGAGCCCGGGCGAGCCGCGCATGGTGTCACCGATGATTATCGATTGATTTTCCTGAAAACCCATGACGCTCATTTTCAGGGCTCATCTTGCTGGTCGCGGGCATTGTTGTTGGCCTCGTCGCGATTGTCGGCCTGGGCACCGGACTCTACTTTGTCGTGAGCATTAGTAAAGCGAAGGAAAATGCACATACTACTCATGCGACCACCGAACCCGTGAATATTTCTACTCCTGATGCTGGTGATGATATCGTTACTCCAGGACCGGCACCTTCTGGCACGGAAAAAGCGAAGGAACAGCTTTTAGGACATAGGCATAGGTCTTGGCGAGGAATTCACAAGAAAGTTAATAATCATCCAGATGTAAACTCCCCAAAAAAATCCCCAATATCAGCGCGTAACTTTGTTTAAAGCGGAATGACACGTGGTTTTTAAAATGTGATTGCTTCCCATTGCTAATATATACATATAGTTCGTGCAAACGCAGTTGGCAAACGTTTCCTAACCACATGTCATACCACTTTAACATGATCTTAGGTTTTCATTACCACCACGTAGAATAGTTCTATTGTTGCTTTCAACCCGAAATTGAACTCCCTTATCTTATTATCGTTCACCGATATACCAACAATAGAGATTTGAATATGTACAATCATTGTGTGTGTTAAAGATTTAATCTCATCTCTTACGGTATTCTCAGACATTAGAAATGGCATACTTTGTCATAAAAACGCCCAATTGTGTTATATATTGTATTATTTTTCAATAAATTTATTGATAAGTGTTGTGAATTTATTGTAGAGCAGTATTACTGTACAGTTCATATAAACTCCTTATATAAAGGAATAAAGGTAATAGATAATGGCTAGGCAAGTTTTTTAATCGGGTTAATTTTCATTCCATAGTCATAGCCGTCAAGGTGATATGGTATTCCGGCGGGACGGTGTATTACGGGAAAGGGGAAAGTATGCGTATGCATTGCGAAAACATGGCCCAGTAGCGGAAGTGTAAGCGAGAAAACGTTTCCGCTTCATTTTTGCGCTGCGATTAAATTTTAATCGTGTCAATATCACAATTAAGAAAACTTTTTATTGACTTAGTTACTAAATTCAAATCGAGATCCGAGTAGAACTGGTCATTTCCGATTGCGAACTAGAGTTGCCATAGTATTGTACATAAGTTCACAAACGCAATTTAAGTTTACATACATAAAAGAGAGGGCGATCAGATATCAAAAAGCGGCTTTTGCTCTTGGACACTTAAAAGTTGTAATCGAGTGTAATAAAGATTGAAAGTTGTATTAACAAGTTTACCGGATAAACGGGATCTTTCTATCCTATCAGCTCTACAAAACTATGCTCTAGGGTTGGGAAAATTCATATTCATTAAGCATGTTAAATCGTTTAGCAAAGACATTTAATGGTGGACAGATCAGCCGGATTCCACATTATTGGCACTCCGAATCAATCGTCTGAAATGAATTTACTTTTTTATGTGTCAACAATTCATTGACGCTTGAAATGAAATTTCGGAAACAAGGCGGTCCGACATAGCGATGAACCCCTTGCAGGAGTACTTGAAATGTGTGCAACCTCAGCTGGCGCACGACTGGCGAACTTACAGCGCACACCTGCGCTCCCCCAAAACGTGTCTAATTGGCCTCTTTGCGCGAATAGCTATTTCCACTGTGATGAAATTAAACTTACGATTCTTGTTTTCCTTTACTACGAACGCAAAACACCAAAATAGGGCAATAACGAGTGAGACTAGAACAACGCCGAGGAAAGTGTACACTGAAAAAAAGTTATTTTTTAGCTTATTCCGCAAGTCATAGTTTAGCCGCAAGTCCTCAAAAGGAGACATGTTACGCTGTCCTTCTTGCAAATATGAAAGTAAATTGAATGGTGGTACGAGTGCTGTAGATAGTAAGACCTACCATAACTAACCTACCGTAATTGGTATAATAATTGCCCTATTGCCCTACCGTATGTTCCATTCGCCGGAGATGCGCGTTCTGACTTCTCGATAATTTCATTGCATCGTCCCACGTCCACACTCACACACGACGACTTGACCGAAGGGGGACTTGTTTCCGAATTACTTTCGCCTACTAATTACTGTCGTGATACCGAATAGCGGCTTTTCTTTAGGGACGTGTAAATCTTTCGCAACTCATCGTGGTTAACTTCTGGAACACCAAACGACACTGTCGCTGTATTCTCTATTGAAAATGAAATGCAATGAATGATTACCATGGTCGGCAAGTTATTAAGACAAAAGTCACACAACGGCTACTTTCCTCTTAATCAATCGATCAACCAATCAACCAATCATTAATCAATAAATAAATAGTAATTTGCGCACACACCTCCTGGCTGACGGGGTGGCTGCGGATAATCGAAATTTACAGAATCAGTACTGGACTCAGTTCCTAAATTGTATTATTGAACATCTAATGTTATTTCAAATATAAAGGGAATCCATGAGCTGAGCTGGTCTGTGATCTAACCGGGAAAATATTCAAGGCGGTGGTAGCTGTCGACGCTGAATGAGAAGATAAAACGCAAGCGTCTTGCAGAACAATACAGGTATGACGATCATTAGTCATTAGGTCTTCAGAGGCCATATTCACCACTCAATTCCCCATGGGGAATTCCCCGTCTTTTCTCTGCGTGTATCACACTAGAATGCTATCTTCTGTCCCCAGGGACTATTTCCCTGAGGGAATCGGAGTGGTGAATATGGATATGGCCTCTGGTGGCCGTTCTGTTCGTGAAGCCGATTTATCCACTCTAACCTGCATTCTTCCTTTTCCCTTTCTTCAGACTTTCCATTGCGGGCGGAGGCAATTGAGGTTCTGGAAAAAATTGTTATGCGATAAAGAACTTCAGACTTCAGAGGCCATATTCACCACTCCGATTCCTTTGGTGAATATGGCCTCAGCGTCACTTTTTGCCCAAAGCGAAACATAGCCTTCTTATAACAAGGTTGGCCCTAGGAGGGCTTTGCACACCAACACAGTGATAACAAACCTTATAATCCAACTAATTCAATAATCAATAACTAAAAAGTAAACCGAACGATCTTACGACTTGAGATGACCCGATATCAAGGAGAGAACCCATAAAACATACTGTTTCCATTTTGTGGAGACACCTTGTTTCTTCCTGGAAATTTATTTGAAGACATGACACATTCACTACTTCTTTGACTTTGACCCTAGCCTCTCTCAAAATGAGCATGGCTCACAAAATCTGTTACTTCACTTGCGAATATATAAAAGGACTGGCATCGCTCTACACTACACTATACGTTCCATGCCGCCTCCCATGCGAAGGAAAGGTAGATGCCTGGGTGCTTGCTAGGGTTTGGTTGACTGGAGACCAACCCTATACATTTATCTGCTTCTTACTCCCTGTGTTGGCTTGGGGCTTGGGGCTTGGACCGTAATTATGACACCAAATTTGCGCAGGTGCAGATGAACATAAAATAAAAAGAATCACCTTTCGTACTAAAACCGTCGTCTTGCGGCGCTTTTAGTTTTCCTGAATATTGTGAGATTATCTGTGCAGTGTGCACCAATACTAATTTGGGTTTTACGAGTTACGTAAGCTATGAAGGACTATTTTTGTGCCTTTGTGGATAGGCGAAAGCAATTATTCTCACGTCTTGCAGCTTGTGACTTCCCCACATTGTTGGCTGCATTCCCTGAAATATTTATTATTTATTTGCTTTGTATTTGATTATTCGGTCGTAAATTCAATGAGATTTTTTGTGGCTAACGGCAGCAAATATATCGGAACATGGAACATATAAATTAAAAACATAATACAATAATGTTTTAAAGAAGCAACACACCTTTGACTCCTTTCTTCGATTTGGCGCCTGCAAGAAGAAATATTTTAATTCGATTGGTCATAATAAAGTATTATGTGAAACTAATGGTTGCGATTCTAAGTTTAACTTACTGGCGTTCACGTTGATTAAGAAGACTGGAATATTTGGCTTGTTGTCCTTGGGTGGTTCTGCAATAGCAAAACTGTAATGGTATTAAAGCGAAATACCGGCCGGTTGCTGAAACACAACGAGTACACCAACATTCTTATGCAGTTTACGCAAATGAACACAAATTAGAATAAAAAATCGAGCTAAATTCGAGCAAATTAGCATAAATACGTAAAAATACAGTTGTCCACGAATCGTTTCGAAAACCGACCGGTATTTCGCTTTAAATAATGTATTGTTCGAATTGTTTGAGCGACTCTCTAGTTCTAGTATTGTGATTAGAAACTGGAAAATTAATACCTTGAAACTCGTCCGGTGCTGTAACTTCTAAGCTTTTCAGAGTTTGCGTAGCTAGAAAAAACTCGTAAAAAATGAATAAAGTAAATATATAAAAAATAGGCTTTATTCGTTAGTGAAAATGCGAAAAATGTTTTTTTGTACAAAAAAAGCTTACGTTCGTGACTTGGTGCTGCTCCTGCTCCAGCTGTAACATTTACACATAAAATGATAATTAAAAACAAACAAATCTATAATTGGTGTCAGCGTAGTTTTCCACCTCAAATAGGTTCTCAACGTTAACAATACTTAAATTATACCTTTCTTTTTCTTTCGTGATCGAAAGGAACCTGAAAATTACGAAATTATTGCTCGACCGACTATCTGGTGGAAAGTGTGCCGCGCTGATCTTGCGAATCCCTCGCGCACGAGCATAGTGCTATCACGCACAAGACAACGCTTCTATCCTTCTATGCGCCGATACGAATGACAACTATTCCAATAAAATATCAAACTTGTTTATCTAGGACAAGTAAAAACTCCAAATAAATCACCTAACAGCACTGGTTTATTCACATTCGGTTCCTTGTCTTCTGCTGAAATGAGGCATATATGGTGGTGTTTTTCTAACAAAGTTGTTGTTTTCCTTAGTTTCATAAAAATCGGACGTCCTTGTTTGGACATATGTAGTAAGTGGTTGTTTTCTTGTTTGATCTTATTGTTACAACGCGAAACTTTGGCCTACAAAAAACGAGTGGGTCCAGGCATTTCGGGCCTGGTGTAGGCCTGAGGCCTGAGGACGGCGATCTTCAACTTTCGTTTGTATTTTGGTTCGCCTACACCACGCCTGCACCGGGCCCACACCAGGCGCACCCACCTTTTCCGTGTTTCTCTAGCCACTTTCTTATTCATGGGCGAGGTGTAGGTGGTCCACCTGTTTCAGGCCCAGTGTAGGCCTCACACCGGCCAAGTTTCCTAAGTGTATTGCTTGTTCGTGCGCGTCTGCGAATGAATACCACGGTAAATCACTCACAATTCTTGTTCAATTGCCCGTCGGAACCTTTTGCCGCAACAGCATTTTGACTTCCCACCTAGAGAAGTATATTTTGAGAATTTCCGAGAAATTGGTTGCAACCCAGGAACCGGCAACTATTTCGAGGCGCGTATAAAATTTACGTGTATTCTTCCTGAAGGAAATGTTTGTTTAATGAAATAGTCGTATTCGTGTCGTTTTCAAACGCTTTTTCAGAGAGCCTAATAACATTTAAGAAAGTAAGTAAAGTAAGCGGAAGTAATCAGATAAAAAAGCCCTAGAAAGATGGTTCTTGAATAACGATCTTACGCAGACAAGTATTTTTCAAATCCAACATATAAAACTCTTGCCAGCCAGAGCAGAGCATGCCGAAAAGATTTGGCAGCACTAATGCGGCACAAAATTTCCGAATATCCAGTAGAACTAACCTTTCCCGCTGCAATATTGTCGCAACTTTTCGCCCCTTTTGCTGTAAAACAATTTCACTTTTTCTTGGAAAATACTCGGCGATATCAGAGAATCCGATTCACAAAAGAGGTGTGAAAAACAGATCAAAAACTATGAATTTCGAAATTCCTATATATAGTTTTAATCTCATTGGCATGACTGTTTTGTTTTATTTTTCATGTCCACGTTGTTTCTCCGTTGTAAATGTTGTAAACAGTAAATGTAACACGACAACACAAGTATAATGCATACCTTTATTATCTGGCTCAGACGACGCTGAAAATAAAAAAGAATACAATCGTACAGACAATACTCCAAGTCAAATAAAATAAGCACCAATACCAGAGATGGATTACATATGAGTTGAGTAATAGGCATAGTTTTAACTTTAATATTCATCCCAACTAAAAATATTATTGTTGAACCAATATGGGCAAGCGTAAATATTGGGGAATATATTCAGATCTGTTACTCCGAGCTCTTAGCAATACATAAACAAGGTCAAACACATGGATATACATAAATACGAGGGTCATCCTTTCTACATACGATTTGAGTTGGCGCCACAACTTAAGTGAGGATTAGGATTTGGTTTCAACCATTTATCATTTTGTTATTAATGACGACAAGTGCCTAATTAAGTCACATAATGATGCACTTTGATGTGTCAACGCTGTAATATGATGAGGTTTTAGTCTTAGATTTGGAGGATTTGGCGGATTTGGAAGATTTGGATTTGGCAGAGACCTCGGTGGAGGACTTAGATTTAGCTGAAATTCGAACACGACCAGTAAATAAGCTTACGCACGGTTTACGTAAACCAAGATGCACGGAATGGTGCCTCACTAACACTACAGTGATGACTGATACGCTCTGCATACTACACTGACGAAACTCCGTGCCATCATAGCGCTCAAAAAGAGGGTTCACCACAGGGGCGCTGCATCTTACAGGGGACGCGCGGCAGGAGCGCCACGACGCCCCTCTAGATCTGGTGCGCCGCGCTCCCTGTGCCCGAACCTCTTTTTGTGCGGCGATAAAGCGGAGTTTCACGTTGCAGTCTGTAATGGAAATCAATATCTTGGTGAACTTCATATCTGAAACTATTCAGCAGGTGCTTTCCTCCGTTCCATACAAGAAAATAAAACAAAACAAACTTACGCGTTTTTGCCTTTCCGCCCAATTTGTTCTTGGCTAAATAAAGATAATTAAAATACGTGACAATTGTGTATTGGGAAGCTTAATGATTTCCTGTTATGCGCCTTTGTTTATGGTAATAGAGTTCAGACAGACGCACTACCAATGCCAGACCATGAATGTGGGCATGAATCTTTCCATAAATCATAAATAAAACACATTTGTTACCTTAGATACCTTAGAAGTAGTTCATTTACCTTAGAGGTATCTAAGGTATCTAAGGGATATAACTAATTTGGTTTCAATATGACACATTCGCCCAGACTTACATTCATTTATCACTGGTGGAGGATTGGGTCCGAGCGCTTCATAATTATCCTGCAATAACTTTATTATATAAACCAAAATCTAAACCTTAGAAATGAATGGGATATTCCTCCCACTTTCGGGAAAATGGAGCCAACTAAAACTCCCAAGGAAGGAATTGATAGAGCATAGAGAAACCCATGTAACACTATCTCAGAAACTAACATCTGGCTTGTCATTGTTCACTTTCTCATTTGATTTTGCGGGTGGCGGGGGTGGTGGGTCTTGAAGATCGGCTAGGGCTTCATATTCATCAGGCTGGAATTAGAAGAGAAATTTCAAAAGTTTTCGGTCCGTAAACAGTTTCTCACAATGATTTTAATCAGGTACATTACAGAGTGCACGAAGGGACGTGTGTGACGGTGGTGAAGCCATGCAACTATTACCAACTCAATAGTAATTTGCCTGGAGAATAATTAAGTTCGCTTACTTTCTTTTCCTTCTCCGCCTGCTTTGGATCTGCCTTTGTCGTGCTCTTCTGTGGCTTTACCTGAGAAAAAAATCGTGGTTTATAAAATCGGATAATCATCATTTTCGGACAGATACTACTTATTAGAGTATTGCAACCAATTCCAACTAAATAAAACCAAGAATAATTGCTAACTAAAAGTATAAAACATGGCTTACGTCGAAAAAATCCCGCTCCATCAGAACAAATTTCCAATTAAGCACTGCAAAGCGCCAACTGATTCGAGCTAATTTTGCAGTTGTATACTAATTTATTCCTGATTATGCTAATCACACATTTATCTTGTTATTAGATTCGGCATTAAAATACGCATCGTAATTCTGAAAATATGACATTTTAATTTTGGAGCGAACGGGCACCCACGACCACGACGAGATACGTTTACAGAAGAATGCCTAGGAAAAGGTGGTCCATATATATGAAACTAATTATGAGTCGTCTTGTTAGGATGAATAGTATTCAGTAATCGGGAACTTTTATCTATGAAAACTAACTATAAGGACTCCTATCTATGAAAACTAATTATAAGGACAATACGCCAAATAGGTTCAACAATTATCAGGGCCGCGCGAACGCAGCCCCTCACGCAAAAATTTAGCTGTTGGCGAACCCCAACTCGGAGCTGCCACACGGGTCAACCTAGCCGAAAGTGCAATGGCTAAGCCTCGCCATGGAGGTCCCGCCTTCTTGATCGCGAGAGCCTCCCAGCCAGGTAAGTTTATGAACCGACAAAAGCGGGCTTCATATTGGTGCAAAGATCCGTATGAGACACGCGTGTCTACTTTCAGTCTGCGTCTCTCTTTACTGAACATGTCAAGACGCCCTCTTCGCACAAAGAACGTGCAACAACAAAAATATTTAAAAATGATAAAAAAAAAATGATAAAAATTGTCACACAATGTAGTTAGAGCGAAACATTCTATACTATATACAACCCGTCAGAAATGAAAATAATCATCATGTCCTCAAATACATGTGGTCACAATTAGAAAGTAAAATACATGTAACGATCATAATGGTTTTGAAATAAAAAATAGACCTTTAATATAACTATCGAATATTTCGTATGATCGTGAAATGAACTTTCTTATTTGCCTGCCCAGCATATCTTTTCAAGCATAGAAATAGCGTACGTTCTTTGGTGCGTCGGTATGCAGTATAAAACAGGCGCGCCATGTTCCGCGCGCTTTTTACTAGAGATATTGGCGAGAGAGAAAATTTGAGACCATACTACACAGGATCATTTCTGTAGTTAGTATTGCTCTTCATAGGCATTTATGCCACCCTCTAAACCTGCGATGATTGGGAGACGGGCGGGTCGCGAGCGGGAAGAAGGGTCTTTGGCCCGCTGAGGACCGTGCTCCTCCCTTTACGGGGACGGAGCAGCGTCCTGCTTTACTGAGCGGGGTTTTATGTTCAAAAAAGTAAATGAGTTGGGAGTTAAAATCACTTCCATACGAAATTTTGGACTCTCTGTTGCGATATTATTCGACGCTTTCCTTCGGGGAGGCAGCAAGAAATTAGGGAGTTATGATGTTGTAGAGTTTGAGCGTTTTAAGTGCACGATAATTTTTTTGCAATTAGCAACAGCGTTTTTTTTAAACGTATTTTAGGTAGAATAAATTTTATCCATAATTATACTTGAATAATTATTGTTTTCTTACATCTTACATTCTTACATTTCTTACATTTTCTTACATAATTTTAAGTGCGTAATGTATAATATGATAAAGCAGTTGCAGTCGTGTTACGTTACCTAAACTAATAGACAAGCTTCCGTACGTACTGTATAACATAATACAATAGAGAATTCTTCGTCGTTTTCTGTATTAATCTCACTCCAGTTTTGTTCATATACATTGCGTTTCCCTTTTTTCATAGCAAAAATCAGTCAAAAGATACACATCAATGTAGACTTGAATGAATGCACAAATGAGAAAAGCACGAAAGGCATGGATGTCGAGTGATATGAATGAAAATACTGTAATCCAACCAAAATAAAGTAGAACTAAGTGTAAAATAATATCCACCCGCAAGTGCACATGCGCATAAACGAAACCAAATAGTGCAGACCACATGGGCACAGGTTCCCAGAAAAAAACCCAATTGCCCACTAACGCTGGCCTCTCCCTTCTTCCTCCACAAATTTTATTTCCTTGTGATGTGGTTTCCATGTATGCGATTCGCACCTGCGAAAATGTCAAACCGCTGTCCATGTTCAAGTCATTTTACATGCATGTCAACTGCCTACCGTAACCCATGCGAATCGCACGTTTGACATGGTCCTGCAGCGAAAGTGTATCAGATCCATTCTATTTGAAATAAATCCGTGCTATTTTGAAATAGATCCATACTAGATCCAAAATCGCTGCGGGACCATGTCATTTACATCGACTCGAACATGGACAGCGGTTTGACATTTTCGCAGGTGCGAATCGCAAACATGGAAACCCCATATGGGAAGGGTGAATCAACCAACAACTTGAAAAACAAACAGCAATAACAACACATAATTTCAAGTCGCGTCCATTGTCTTGCATTGCAAACTTCAACTCCTCCACACGCGTGGAAACCTAAATTAGAAGAAATGAGTATAACCGAACAGTGACTTCTCATGAGCTACTGAAATATCCTTTAATCGTCAGAATGCCGAAAGTAAGTGGTAGACAGACATTGGTAACTTTCTGAAACGTTAATGTTTGAACCTTCCAACGTACCGTTCATAGAAGACGTGACCCAAGGCATTCACGCACTACGGCACTCACGCACTCTGAAACAAATGCTCCAACTTACCATTCGATCAACGACGTTCGTGCAACTGATGCTGTTCAAGAGAATCACGGACGCACTCGATGTACGAAGAAGCATACATAAAATGAATAAGATAAAAAACAGCTAGGTGAGCTAAGCAGATACTACGAACCGACACGGTCAGCAGATACAAGCTACGTAATTAAGGAGTTGTAACTTTATGACTGACGTTTACATAAATTGTGAGAACACATACGACATACACATATGGCGTAATCTTATCGCAGCCCTTTGTGCCAAAAGTGGACCGGAGTTTGATACCTAATTAGTATTGAATACTGAGCAAAAAGACAGGAGCAAAAAGATCTGAGGAAGAACAAAGAGACCATTTATTTATTATTTATTAAATAACACCACTCTGTGTACATCACAATGAAATGATGAAAAGAAAGTAGTATATGACTCGGCGTATTGTCGTTGATTAGCAAACAGGTGATTTGATAATAAAACAATGGAAATCAAGCGTAATGTATAGGTAATGGTGTCAGGCATTTCAAGTTTTGCAAATATTTGCCGCGAGCGTATGATATGTGAGCCATTGCAGAAGTGCTTATCCTTATATGGACCGTTAATATGTATAATAAGACAGACGATTACACCTTCGATGTTATTCGGTTTCGTATGTTTGACAGTAATATTAGTATCAAAATCAAAATTAGTTGTATTATTGGCGAGATAATCAGAATTAATCGATGCACATCTACTATAGATTTCTTCAAATCCAAGGTTACGCAATTCGTTTATAAACTTATCTCTAACAAATACCCTAAACCTATTATTTTGAGTACCATTAGCAAAGTACTGCACAAATATCCCATCATTACTCATAAATATGACCTTACCTTAAAGCATATGCTAAAATGGTTGCATTCAATTTGAGATTGCTATCAATGTCGCTATGTTCTTTACTTCACAGATAGGTTAGCTAGGATCAATATACTCTACGCACATAGTACGGGAGGGCCATGCCTTGTACCTACAGATGTCACTGCATGTCTATCGCTCTCTTCTGTCTCGCACTCTATAATACTAGCACTACCAAATACATCCTTAGCAAAGACTTACAATTACAATGCCATTCATACCATTTCTTCTAAGTATTCTAATTTTATTCTTATTTACCATTATTCTAAATTCTAAAATAGCACTCTAGTATAATTTCACTATATTATTTATTTGTTAAAGCGAATTGCTAGCCCCTTTGGAAAATTTGCATGTGATAAGCGGATCCTATGTGTCCTGTGCTGGTTTTGCGCGATCGTCCACGGCTATCGCGCAAAATTAGCATGGGATACATGGGATTTGCTTGTCGTGTGCAGGTTTTCCAGGGGAGCTGGCATTTCGCTTTAATACTCTCAAAAATTAGTGTACAATTTCTACTTTATATTAATTTAGTTTAGAATTTCAATTGCGGCATCACACTGATGATGGCCCCTCCGCAATTTTAAATCCCGTCTGTGGCTTAGGGGCCGAAACGGGTTGTCAAGCTCGAGCTTGATATTGAATTTTATTACTTCAGTTTATTTATATATTTATTATCATTATTTTTATTTATTTTTTTTCTAATATAGTTCTCATATTATTATCCATTTATTGTTTCTTTGATTTATTATGATTGGCTACTGTTAGGAGGAGCACCACGGACTCTTGTCTAGTCTGGTATAACTTCAGATTCGCATCCACAATATCTACAATAAGTGGGCCTAGGACCAACTATCACTCAGCTCGTCTTTCTGAAGTAAAACCTTATTCTGAGAACATTGTTGTGTTCAAATGCAGTTGCTCAACTGCATGGCCGGAACTTCCCCCCGGAACACCCCAAATTAACCTTCTTTCTCCCTCTCTCTCTTTCTCTCTGTGATTCCCATATATTTATACCTTAAATTTGCCTGAAGTTTATCCCGTGTCTCACATCTCTCACATCTCACACCCTATATATGAAGGGTGTGAGAGACGAGGAGAGAAGAAGACAGAGAGAGGCAGAGGGTGGGCGAAGGAGAGCGAGAGTGGGTCAGACATCTCGATTCTGGTTACACTATTAGTTCAGAACGCAGCTTTTGCAAATTGTCTTAGTTTTTCAGTTATCCAGGTCAGCCGTACCAGGCAATTCAGTTCGTGGTTCAGTTTATGCAAAAACCACAGTGGGGACCAAGAATGTTGTTCAAGAACAAAAGAGACCTCACCGAAGTTGTGCACGTTATTGTTGCGTTGCTCCCTGAGAAAGCACAGACCTGGAACTCAACCCTCGGGCCGCAGTTGTGAAGCAGCACGCGGGTTTCCCAGTGTTTGGGAGAGTACCAGATGACTAGGGATCCCAACCCCAGAGACCAAACCTCTCAAGTGCACCGTCTCCAAAGACTAAGGAAACACCATTTCCCAATGAGGAAGTTTGATTACGCGATTACCCTTTGTCGGCTGGGAATTGTCCAGTGACTGAACTACTCGTTCAATCCCCGGTGAGGATCTACAGCCGCCGCCCAGTACCTAGTCTAAAGTGGGGCAGACCGAGTGCCGCCCACCAACTAGGCGCCTCCCTTCGGCATTTACAATCTGTGACAGATAAGAGGTCAGTCGGCTAATCGCGTAATCAAACTTTCTCATTGGGAAATGGTGTTTCCTTAGCTTTTGGAGACGGTGCACTTGAGAGGTTTGGTCTCTGGGGCTGGGATCCCCAGTCACCTGGTACTCTCCCAAACACTGGGAAACCCGCGTGCTGCTTCACAACTGCAGCCCGAGGGTTGAGTTCCAGCTCTGTGCTTTCTCAGGGAGCAACTCAACAAGAACGTGCACAACGTCGCTGAGGTCTCCTTTGTTCTTGAACAACGTTCTTGGTCTCCACTATGATTTTTGCATAAACTAAGACACGACCTCAGTTGCCTGGTGCGGCTGACCTGGGTGACCGAAAACCCAAGACAATTTACGAAAACTGCGTTCTGAACTAATAGCGTAACCAGAATCGAGATGCCAAACCCTCTCTCGCTCTCCTTCGCGCGCTCGCTGTCCCCCCTCTTTCTCTTCCCGTCTCCTCTCTCTCTCTCTCTCTCTCTCTTTCTTTCTCTTCCTCACGTCTCTCACTCTGTCTCTCTTTCACACCCGCCTACCCCCATTCTCTCGTCCTCTTATGCTTCTGCCCTTTTTTTCTCTTCCTCATTTCCACACCTCTTTTTTTAAATTTCAATATGGTATATCTATCCGTTTCTTTGTCTCCCCCTATTACCATATGCCTATCCCTCTGTTTCTCCACCTCTCTGTCCCTCGCTCGCTCGCTCCCTCCCCCTCTCGCTCTACTTCTACCATCCTCTTCCGTTTCTCCCTTCCCCTTTCCATTTCCCTCTCGTCCCTCTCTCTCTCTCTCTCTCTCTCTCTCTCTCTCTCTGTCCCTCTCTCTCTCTCTGTCCCTCTCTCGCAATTCTAGAACATCAGGCTTTTCCATGGAAAGAAGCCACAAAGCACAGACCCTTACATACTACAACATCTATCAATCAACAAAATCCCCCTACAAACATTCATTAACACTCATTTGTTTGTAAAGGTCACTAATCGCTAGTGCGTGATTGTCAGCAAATTTTCTATAACTAAAAAAGTGTAATAAAATAGTTGACCCACATATGTCCATCCTTCTTCGACAGTTCGATCTGGACAAAGTTGTTATGGGGCTCCTTGTTGTCCAAGTGGTTCAGGAGGTCCTCGGCCATAACGTCGACTACAACTTCGGCGTTGACTTCGACAATGTCGTTGTCCACATGCTTTGGATATTGATTGCAAGAGCCGTGTCCCTTCTTTTAATTCCTAAAAATGTTGATTAAATAACGATAGCATAGAGAATTAAGAAAGTATTCGCCAAACAGTGAAAGCGAAAACTGCAAATTAGTCGATGCTAAGACATTAAACCTTACAAACGAAGAGAGAAAGATGAATACGTAACGTTACAAATAGACAGTTAGAAGTTAGGTTATCTTAGAAAACGGTTGTGAAACTACTTGAGTTTACATAGACAAGCTACTAAAAATTAGCATTATTATTCGCATGCTAATTTATTTATTCAGCGCGCGCTATTATGCTAATTTGCTGATCAAAACACACCACGAAGTATATTGAACAATATTTTTGGTTAATTAGTTATGTATGCTCCATCCCAAGTGAGAACTTCTTTTCACTAAATAGACCGTAATTGGGGAAAGTATAGTAAGGCTAAGGTGGAATTACTGTAGTACATAAACATAATTGTAGTTTGTTACAATTACAGTAGTCAATAGCACATGTATTTGTTGCCAGTTCTGGAATTAAGAAAAGAGAGAATTAGTGGTACAGAAAAGGGGAATAAAAATAACATAAAACGGTAAATTGATATCGATTACATTGGATCAATGAAATAAAAGTCAATTTTCTTGTAATAATCATTTTGAAATCATAAACGGGATAAAGAGAACAAACTATATAATATACAATCGAGCACTACGGGCACTCGTAGAGAAATGATACCGAGAAATTAGAATAACGGTTTATTTATCACAAATTTGCATATTCGTAAGTGTATGCAAATTTACCGTAATTTATTGGCTAACACACGTTTTGAAGACTCGCTGTTTAAATCGTCTCTAAAGCACGGGTATACGTTTCGGCAACTACATTTCAAACAAGCTTATATTGGAAAAGTGCAAGCGCAAGGGTAAAGTTGATAAAAAGAGGCAGTTAAAATTGATTCATTTATGTAAGAAGAGTAATAAAAAAACCATAAGAATTGAGTTTCGTTATTTATGTACTAATAAGAATGGCTGAGAGTATATGTGAATATGCTTTCTTCATTATTGCACTTGGAATTGCAACATTTTCTGTTGTTGTACGCGTGAGCTGTCGAACATAATCATAATGCATTGGGGTAATCATAGCTTTTATAATCTGCATCAATTTGCGAGTAAGATAACCAATAACTTATAATTGTTTTTTCACAGTATTTTATGACGCTCAAAGAGGCTACGCAAATAACATAGTCACTGCAAGCATCGACAAAGTGCACGTTCTTTGTCCAGTGACTTTTTGTCAGTGTGCATGGAAAAATGAGAGACGCAGAGTGCTCGCACTGAAAGGTGATCGATACGCCGCAATGGTTACATATGTAGATCACTTTTGTCGTTTCATAAACTTACCTGGCTGGGAGGCTCTCGCGATCAAGAAGGCGGGACCTCCATGGCGAGGCTTAGCCATTGCACTTTCGGCTAGGTTGACCCGTGTGGCAGCTTCGAGTTGAGGTTCGCCAACAGCTAAATTTTTGCGTGAGGGGCTGCGTTCGCGCGGCCCTGCTAATTGTGAAGCTTCGCGTTTCCTTCTAAAGTTCGGGTTCCAAATCTGTTTTTTTTTTTACTACTATTTTTTAAACTTCGAGCATCTTGTGATGTGATTGACTTCGGGAACTTCATGCACTACAGAATCTAGACTTCCTAGTAGAACATTTTTAAATTGGAACTGAGGAGAATTTCAAACGACTGTTCGTACATGAGACGACATGCTGTTACTATTACAGTTCCTGCTGCCTTGTTTGAGTAGATCACAGTTAATTTGCATACCAAGTAGTCCAATATATAATAGTCCCACTAAACATGTGCACGTCCTTGTGTAAATCGTCTCGTCAACAGTAGCCGATGCAAATGGGAAGAAGTTATGCGTGGGTTTGACAGTATACTTTTTTTAAAAATATATCATAAGTTTTCTCCACGTCTTTGTCGTAAGGTCGTTTGAGAAGTATGCATTATGCATTGCCGTTCTGTTATTATGAATTTTACCGCCGGTTTGCTTTCAGCACAGGATAAACTCACAACATCACAAACCAAATCAGAACCAAAATTAGAGGCAATTGTGAATAAAAATATCCATGATTGGAAAAATACTACCCCCACTGCACCTACCCCAGGAGTGGGTGTCACATCGGTATGTAGGGTTGCTGAGCAGATTCATTAAAATATTAAAGCGAAGTACCGGCCGGTTTTTGAAAAACACCGTGCACAACTGAATTCTTACCTATTTATGCTAATTTACTCTAATTTACTCGATTTTTTATCCTAATTTATGTTCCTTTGCATACGCTGCATAAGAATGCTAGTCTACTCGGTGTTTCAAAAACCGGCCGGTATTTCGCTTTATAATATAAAATGATGATTGATGTGTGTGGAGGAATGTACTGATGAATTCAATAATGCATATTTTAGTCGAATATCCACACATCAATGGACACGAAAGAAACCACAGGTGTTCAATATGAATCAACGCGGCAAACCGAAGCAAAGGTAGGCAATACAAAAGATTTATACCGGCCAATTTTTACGTGATTTTTCTTGTGATTGCCCGCACATTTCGAGGCATAAATTATTGTCCTTTCCGGTTATCTGCGCAGTATTTTGCATGTAGTACATGTACATGGTAATTTTCCAGCAAATTTTCAAAACTAATAAGCAGCATAGCGCTTTAAAGCGAAATGTTCTTGAATCGCATCGTGGATAACTGAATTCATACGTATTTACGCTAATTTGCTCGAATTTGGCTCGATTTTTGACTCTAATTGATGTTCATTTGCATATTGTACTCGATGCGTTTCAAAACTAAGCAATCAAAGCGCTTTAAATAAAGTAATATTTTAGACTGAAAAGGAAGTGCAATCCCCTACTACTAATCCAAAGTCGGGCGATATCATACAGGAAATACGTACCGATCGAGGCCTTGTCATTGGCAGTGCCCAACAACTTGAGGTGCGCGGACTTACTTGCATGGAGCGGTAGCGCAGATTTCCGTCTTTCAACCATATAATTATCAAAATATAACGTTCTCGTTTAGGATGGCTCTTATTGTGATGTATTCTTCGGAATTCCGTATGCAAAGCCGCCAGTTGGCCCGCTCCGATTTAAGGTGTGCCATTCAAATTCAAGCAGCTGTATCACCTAATTTTTTCATGAATAGTTGCTGTCCAGAGCGAGTATTGATCAACCCACTAGAAGCCTTCATTAAAGTTAAACACAATTGCGTTGCGCTCAACTATTCTATGTATATTATACAGACGACGTAAAGATGGACGAAACATCCGTCCAGTCTTGAAACAGGTTCAGGACTGAATGACTAAAAAATCTGTTCAGAAACCAGAAAAACCGGATTCGTGGGAGTCCCCGCTTCAATGTGTAACGTACAAGCCGAAATGCACCCAGGAGACGTCTTGGTGGGATGTGCTTACTGGGGTCAGTATTTTTTGCTTTCTTTACAACGCACCAATGGTAACAAAAACTAATACCTGAGGCCTGGGGCCATATTCACCAGTCCGGTTCCCTCGGGGAAATATTCCCTGGGGACAGAAAATATCATTCTAACGTGAGACACGCAGAGAAAAAGACGGCAATTGAGTGGTGAATATGACCTCAGAGAAGTCAACGACTCGCTATTGGTTGCTAATGTTAAGATCTCTTTCAGAATGGTTCTTCGGAAGATTGTCTGTACTTGAACGTATTTGCGCCTCAAGTGCGGGAAGTTGGGGTAGGGGTTTAATTTTGTGACTATAGTAGAACTGGGACAATGTTGGTGTAGTGTTAGTGTGCCGAAATACCACGCAACACGACCAGGGTTCGAATCCTGCCATTTAAAATGCTTGCAGTCAAAATATTAACCTCCCTATTTCCAGAAATATCCAGTCTTTTTCTACATACACGGCGGCGGATTTGTATCGGACGGATGTAGAAATATCAAGCCAAAACGGATGTGCGGGTGAGATTTATGTTCTAAAATATATTACATTATTATCAAGGTGAACGGGAAGAGGTAGTTCTCAGGTCTCACTCATTCCCGCTCTCAATCACTCTCCACCACTGCTCTCAATATATGCCCTACCCTCCCCCTCTCTTTCTCTTTCTCTCTCCTACTCTCTCTCTCTCCCTCCGCAACCATGATTCAATTCAGTCTTCAATGTTGACTTCTTGTGCGGAGGTCCTTAGCTAAAGGGAGTGGTAAAGTACCTTTCCAATCAGCGTTAAGCCTTGTGGTAAGGCACCTTCCTAATTGATCACCGCTTGCTCTTGTTTATGCTCATTCTCTATTGCGCAAGCGAGAAATTTTCCCAATTTTAGTCAAATTGTGCGGCAAAAGATAGTCGTCGTAACCGTTGGGTATCGATTAGGATATCTTGGATTCTTCAGCACAGGAGATGAAGCTTGCGAGGTATTTTATTGCCAGGACATATTTTTTTTTAAGTTTCTGAAGCGGTGCAAGATCTTCAAAAGGATATCACTGGAAACAATAGACGCATGAAAGACATCCGGATTATACTGATTATCTGCAATCATTTATACGTGTATTCTTTCTAGGGAAACCTTGGCCTCTACGATATATTGGCAGCACTGCAATGGACGAGACAGAATATTGCGAAATTTGGAGGTACGTCATCTTATGACTGTCAATGCAGACTTTTTATTCTTGCCAATTTATTCTTTATGGCAACCCTTACCTAGTAGAATAACGGGATAATCCGTGTTTGAGTGTTAAAAAGTGACACTTTCGAATTCTGTGGCCTTAGTCTTAATCTACAGTTCTTTCAGGAAAGCCAGACGACATTACAGTAGGAGGATCCGGGTCTGGGGCAATATGCGCCGATCTGCTCAGTATTTCTCCGCTATCAAGAGGCGAGGACTTTTTTCTTCTGGAATTTGACACGTTTGTAGCTAACTATTAGTTCAACTCGTGTGCGCACCGAGCTGAAAAGCAACACATGGGGCCGTGGTCCTTGTCCTCGAGGCTTGACCCGCTTGACAACCCTAAGGACAAAACTGGAAAAACGGGCTCTCTGATGTAACCCAAACTATGTTAGCTCTATCGCGCTAACAAAGGATACCCAATGGCGCAAAGCACACTATAAATAGAAATCCTTATTATAACTAAGGTAAATACAAAAAGATGAAGACAACAAAAAGAGTTGGATGTCAAGTTCACACGCACCCTTTTGGAAAATCTAACTTCTACCTAAATTTCCAGATTTATTCAAAAGAAAAATATTAATGGGTGGCACATCATTTTCCCACTGGGGAACCACTACCAAAGAGGCTGCCTCGTACAATTGTCGGAATAAAGTGAGATATTATTTTTGTTATATTTCGTATAGTTTTTCTGGCAGTGAAGAGTCTTACGCATTTTCCAAAAAGATAAAAGATCATCTCTTCCCTCCCCCTATTCCTATGCATAATTTTTATCAAAGAAAATTTATTTGGAAAAAAATCAAATTCCACAAGTTTGCATTTCAGGCGCACGAATTAAACTGGACGCCTCCTGCTGAGGCTAAGAAAGGTCTGAACGACAAGAAAACTGCCGCAGAAAATGCCAAGGAAAGCGAGAAACTCTTGGAATTTCTGCGAGAAATTCCCGCTAAAAAGTACGAGTTTCTAAAAAATTGTGACCGGAACAAAATGTATTGCACTTTCTCAAGAACTCTGTCAACTAACTGGTATCTTACAGTTTTGGTATCATGTAATATATGTAAATTTATTTTATTTCCAGATTTATCGCGCAAAGGCCATCCATGGACGAGTTTCTCGCATTGAAAACTGTGTTTCTCGCTCCAGTTTTAGAAAGCGAATTCTTCCCAAAACCATTAAGAAACCTAAGAGAAGAAGCGCCAGCGATGGATACTTTAATTGGCGTGGGGAAGAATGAAGCACTAGTGTCGGGTTTGTTTATCTTATCTAGAAATCACGCGCCGCGCGCTTGTGGCTTCGGCCCCGCAAACCTTTGAGCGAGGTTGGTAAACGAGCTTAGCGATGTGCATAAGCCTGCTTGTCACATCTATTATGAAAAGTTCATTTATTTTTATTCTCTAGGAAAAAATATACACCTTTCTTTTCCAGCTGCATTAAAGGATGACATGAAGTATGAGGCAAACGATTTCCAAAAACTTATACAAGGACTGGCTTTGAAGTGCAAAAATACCGATCCAAAGGTGAGTATGAAAAAATATTTCTGGGGAATAAGGAAGAAATCCTTTCTTGAATGTATGAGTTTACTTTAGGGCTGAACAAAACATTCGAATACATACCAGTGCAAACGGGTCATATCTATTACATGAACGAAACATTGGGATATTGATGTGGGAGAGCTAAAAATTTCGCACAATAACGCGCACTCGAGTTTATTTATACGGTCGTCTCATTTTTTTTTGGGCTTTGGGTTTTGGGTAAATTATCACGAGTTTGCGAATTTATCGAAAAATATACACGCTGTGTTTAGGAATTCATGGACGAAATGTCAAGAATCTATGGATTTTCGGATATGCTAAATTTTTGCAGAGAAGCCTGCACGAGGACGCTTGTTACGGTAATTTCTAGCTCTAAAAACATGTCCAAGAGTAGGTAGTGCAAGTAATTTGCCAACTTGTTTATTCCTCGGCACGAAATTGTACTACGGGTGGGATTTATTCCCCGAACTTATACATATAACTATTTGTCATGAATTTAGAGAATCGCTACAGTACTCTGAACAACCCTAATTACACGTAGTTGCGAATTGCGTGCACCAGTAGGGCCAAATGTCTGGTGTAATTAAAAACCCTCATCAATTTAGATGTGTTCCGATATCCAAGGAAACTTGGCCTGTTGGAAGTATCTGTTATTTGCACGATCCCAAAAGATGGCAAAGGTATTTATTCACAAAACAAAGTAACCACATGAAAATACTGTTTGACGAGCTGCGGACGCAGACGCTAAACAAATTGCAGAACTGATGGTTATCAAGTGAAAACTGGTGATAAAAAGCCTCATCTGATCTTTAGCTTATTATTAAACTTTGACAGCACAATAAGCATAGAATAGCGATCTAGTGCCCAACGACCAAGTGTGTAAATTGTAAACTGGCAATTCTCCGTTTTCCAGCGAACCTTTGCCTACTCCTTCGACTTTTGCTCCAAACGCCAGTTCGGGTCACTGGCCAAGAAACTGCCCTTTCTTTGTGAGGAAGTTTTTAATTGTTTCTATATCGTGTTGAAATTCTATATCCAGTGTTTTAAATCAACGCGGTAATTATGTGTGACTCTTTATTGCAATTTGTAAATGTGGCCAGACCATATAAAATCTGAGTAGTAAAGTAACTATTCCAGCCGCCACAAGTGAGACAGATGCCTACTTTTTACTCGGGACGAGTTCCATATCCAACAATGTCCCATGGGGAACAACACCCGTCGACAGAGCGCTGAGTCGAGCTGTCGCGTCGTACTTTACATCTTTTATTAAAACTGGGTTAGTTGGATTGCTCAAATTTCAAGTATGAGGTTAATCTTTGCATCAACTACGGAAATACCACGTGGACAAGTAGAATGAATGGTCTTGAATAAAACCTTGCATTTTCATACATTGGTTGACGACGTGGTCACGCTTAGTAGTAATCCAGATAACCAACCTGGATGTAGGGGCTCAGTGATAAAGCGAAGTAACACAATTTGAATAATATTTATGAATTGTAGGAATCCCAATTCTCCCGAAACCAGTATGTTTATGATGTGGGAGCAGGTGCCGAAAAAGGGACAACTGAACATATTTTCCATCGATGTGCCACCACGCATGAGAAAAGAGGTATGAATCCGAAAAAGAGAATGAAAATGTTTGCACGCTGGTCAGGGTTATCGGGAGATGTATCCACCAACGAAACCAAATCATGTTATAGGTTTTCGGTGACCGGATTCGTCGATTAGAAGTCTACTTCAATGAGCTATTTTACAATGAAGTTCATTCTGCCGCAAGACTACAGTCGTTGGTATGTTTTTTTTTATTTTGAATCGGTCTTAATTTAAAGCGAATACCGGTCGGTTTTTGAAACGCATCGTGGACGGCTGAATTTTTCATTATTGTAATTTTTGTTCATTGCATAGGCTGTATACGAATTCTACTCGATGTGTTTCAAAAACCAGCCTGTATTTCGCTTTAAAGAGTTAACTTCAGAGTGAATCCGAGAAGGTTAGCGATGGTAAGGAGCGGCAACCTTTGTCCAAAAACGAATTGAAAGACGTGTCGAAGAAAGAAAGTGCGCCACCAAACAATAATAATAAGGATCCATTCAAATCTCCAGTCACCACACCAAAACAGCCACAGAAAGGTGAGAAATGAATAAACGCGCCTGGCCCAGAGCACAGAGCACATCCCATACAGAACGTAGGGCATCGTACAGTTTATTAGAGTTTACACTTTACACTAGCGATTACTAATCGTTTTGCAATTTTATTATTCTATTCGGAAGGCCGTCTTATTCTTCTGTAACGGTAGAAGGCCAAATTCTTCCTGCCGGTGGATTGTATACTATAGTGAATTAGAGATAGAGAGAAAGCGTGAGACAAAGGGGAGACAGAGAAACAGAGAGACAATAAAACCTCTTTCAGAAGGCGAGAGTAAAGAAGGAGCAGACACGAAGAAAATCCCGAGCCTATCTACTGCTGGGAGTAACACCGAGGACTTCCACAAACAGGAAAAACCTTCTCCGGCAACCAAGCCTTCCAAAGGAAAGGAATCGTACGTGGTCATTTGGGTAGCTTAATGTTAGGTACATAAGGGTTTTCGTAAAAAAAGTGCTCCATACATTAGTACATTTATATTACTGATCGTGGTGAATATTCGGCTAGGTGCAATTGCGTCTTTTTTTGTATGGCGCACCAACGGCCTATCTGGGGAGCACCTCCTTCCGAACAATGCGCCTCCGCCGCGTACCTCCGTGCACTTTCTTTGCGCCTTATGGCCGCCGCGCGATCGCGCATGTTCCTCAGCGTAATAAATGTTTTCCTTTCAGTCCTGAGGTATCTCCAAAACGAAAGGCGGCTCCAAAGAAGTCTCTGGAAAACCTGATCGTTGCAAACAAACGTAATTCTGGTGTGTTCAATGGTCCAGTATATTTACGCGGTAAAAATGTAGAATACTACCCCAGTGTAGTATACTACCCAAATCGGGAATATACTACCCCACAACAAAGGGGTAGTATTTTTTCGAAAAAATATTCTGCACAAATACTACCCCAAAATGTAAAAATACTACCCCAGTTACGAAAACTACCCCAGGTTGTGGGGTAGTAAAATCCCTAAAATGGGGTAGCATATTCCCTAAAATGGGGTAGTCATGTAAAATTGGGTAGCCAAGTAGTCCGCTCAGGTAAACATTTACAACACACTACCCCATTTTCGAAAAATACTACCACCACTTGGAAAAATACTACCCCTATTTCGGTAGAACACTACCCCCGGAAAATTTTTGCAAAATACTACCCCAACATAAAGTAACACAGCAGATGGGGTAGTCATGTAAAATAGGTGGGGTAGCCATGTAAAAAGGTGGGGTAGCATGTAAAATAAGTGGGGTAGCATGTAAAATAAGTGGGGTAGTCATGTAAAAAGGGGGGGTACATGTAAACTAGGTGGGGTAGTCATGTTAAATAAGTGGGGTAGGTTAAATAAGGGGGTAGTCATGTAAATAGGGGTAGTCATGTAAACTAGGGGGGGAGTCATGTAAACTAGGTGGGGTAGTCATGTAAATAAGTGGGGTAGTCATGTTAAATAAGTGGGGTAGTCATGTTAAATAAGTTTGGGGTAGTCATGTAAAATAAGTTCGGGGGTAGTCATGTAAAATAAGTTGGGGGTGTATTCTACAATGGG